>PVKC010031039.1:0-14651 GCA_004027635.1 Crocidura indochinensis
TGGTAGTATGTTTTTGATGATGTCTTTGACAGTTGATTCTTCCTGGTGATCTCCTACTTGGGTCTCTGGGACTCCAATGATTCTTATGTTGTTTCTTTTGGGTTTATCAAAGACTTCTATTTTCATCTGTTCACATTCCTTGAGTACTTTTTCCATTGCATGCTCGTTTGTCCTAAGGTTCTTTTCCCATTTCTTCTGTGGTGTTGAGATTTTCTGCATCTCATCTTCAAGTAGTCCGATTCTCTCTTCAGCTGCTCTTACCTTGCTGTCGACGGCATCCACTGAGGTTTTCAGTTGAGCTACCGTGTTTTTCAGGCCTGCCATTTCAGTTTGAAGTTGAGCTACCGTGTTTGTCAGGCCTGCCATTTCAGTTTGAAGTTTTCTGAGTTCTGTCTTTGTGTTCTGTTCAGATCGATCTATGCTTTCTTGGAGTTTTACAAACATATTCCATATTTCTATTTTAAATTCCTTATCCGAGAGGTTAAGCGGATGATTGTGATTTTTAGGGTCGTCCAAGCCATCATCTTCATTCTCAGTGCCTAGTGTTTGCCTACAAGCTTTCTGCATTGTTGCTCTAGTAGTGTGGTTTTTCCTGTGTGTTGTGATGGGGTTTATTGGTTAGAAAGAGTGTGCGGCCGCGGAGCGGAGCGGCCACGCTCTTCTGGGGCGCCAAGAAATCAGAGCCCCAACTTTCTTTTTCAAATTCATCACTGACAGAAGCTCTACTGGGAGAAAAGGGAATAGGGAAATACAGAGATCTCAATAAGAGAAGGAATCTAGGATACATACATTTCTGGGTGAAAAGACAAAGGCACAAGACAGATTGGGTTTTACTTTTATGGTTTATGTCACAACCACGGTGCTCAGAGTTTATTCCCGGCTCTATTCAGGAATCATTCCTTTCAGGCTTAGAGGACCTTCTAGAGTACTAGGAACAAAACCTAGGTCAGCTGGATGCAAGGAAAGAGCCCTGTTAACTGTACTGTACTATCTTTTCAGCTCTCTGGTTTCTCAATTAAACTGCATCTCTTTAAATGAGTTCCATGCTCTAGTCTAGGATATTGACAGATGTAAATTGCAGAGCCAGATATACAAACTTCATGCTCTCCCCAGAGGAGTATAAAATATTTTCCCCTTTGGTTTTGGCTATACCCAACAATACTCAGGGGTAACTCCAAACTCTGCACTTAGGAATCACTCCTAGTGGACTCAGTGAACTGTAAAGTGTCAGGGATCAGACCTAAATAAACCTTGTGCTAGGCAAGTGCTCTACCCTTTATGCTATCAATGCGATTTTTCAAATAACTTATTGTTTTTTGGACCACATTTAGCAGTGCTTAGGGGTTACTCCTGTCTCTGTGCTCAGAAATTATTCTTGGCAAGTTTGGGGACCATGTGGGGAGCCAGGGATCGAATCCAATGTCAGCCACATGCAGGGAAATGCTTTATCCACTGTACTATCACTACAGCTCCCAAATAACATTTGGGAACAAAATTAGAAATAGTACATGTAGGATTCCTTTAAACCACATTCATTCGTCCTACTAGTCACATGTATTATGTTATACTTGCCATAATGAATAAATTAGTATGGAAACATGAATATTAGCTAAATACATTTTTTTTTCAAATTTCCTTATTTTTGACCTGAAGTCAAGGATTCTATTCAAGGAAGCAAGGATTCTATTCAGACCATCACTTATACTTAATGGAATGTTTCCTTAGCCTTGGCAGTGACAGTTTTATGGACCTGTCTTCTTTTTAATAATGCTGGAAATTTTGAATAATGGTCATCCTGAGCAGACAATGCATACATCTAGACAATGTCCCACAACCAAGATTTATTTTACATGTTCCTCATATTGAGATCTGGTGATGATTGGTCCTATTATAATGGGGCCATGCCTGGAATGCTCAGAAGGCATGAGGGTCATACCTGGATGTGGAGTGACAAGGAAAAAATACTGGAGATATAACACTAGGCCTCACACATTACCTGTCACTTAAGTCACATTCCTTTCCCATCTGTTTCAGAAAGAAGGCTGCTGCGGTAAAATGACATTCTGGATGTTTGTTGGGTACAACTTGATATTAATGTAGACAGGTTAGGGAAAAAGGACAAAGGAAACACTACCAAATGTCAGCCTGGAACTTTGCAGTCCCTTTTAGATAGCTAGACACACTTTTCCTAAACAATGCATGTTGTCTGTTGTCAAAGGACAAAACTTGGAGACAATAAGATCACCAATCCAGGCTGGATGGATGTGGGTCCCCTAGGAATCAAGTCACAATCTTCCTATGCTTATCAAAATCAACTAAGATCACCAGTCACCCAATAAACACACTCTGCTGGCACTTCCCCTGAGAATAACTCACTTCCATTTAGATCATAATAAATAAGGCTCTCAAAGAGATCCTCAAGCTCAAGCCATACTGTCTGCTCTGTACTTTTTGCTTTTAAATTTAAACTCTAGTTTACCCTTTCCCTCTTGTTTCTTGTTCAACTCTTGGTATGAGATACTAAGAATTTGGTCAGAACCTCAGCTCACCACACCGCTGATACTGACATTAGCCTTCATCAGTGGATTGTGGCAGAACTTGTCGTGTTTTACCAGAGTAAACTCAACCCCCCCCCCTTTTTTTTTTCAGAATGCCAGGCTTAGATAAGAATCACTATGCAGAGTTGCTAAGTCCAGGACTCAAATGCAACAAGGAAGCATGGAGGGACTTTCCCAATACCTACAAGCAATTCCACACACCAGCAGGGTGGCCAAGAATTCAATTTCATGCAACTTCAGTCCCAAATAATCTCCACTCAAGGACCGAGTACAATTCCACAGATAAGGGCTTTCTCCCGACATAGTCCTCTGCAGATACTATCATTGGCTGGCTATAGAATTAAGTTCCCAGAGACACCCTCTTAAATTTCAAGTGTCAGTTGCAAGTTCAAGATATAATGGTGCCTGAAGTACTGCCTAGATAAATCAGTGGTTCCCACGGTCTACCATCTTCAGAGTTGGCAAATTTGTTAGAAAACTCAGATGCTTACTTAATATATCATCAACTAATTACAAAGAGTAGTATTACTCTGGAAAGTTTAGCTCAAAGAGTCAAGGAAAGGTGTGAGGAAGGAAGTTTTCCTTGTGATCTTTGGGTGTGCTGCTGGTCTTGAAACCCTGCAAGAGTCATCAACCTAGAAGCTCTAAAATCTATCCTTCTGGAGTTTTATGGAGGCTTCTTAATACAGGCATGATTGAGGAATACATTGGCCATTGGGGATGGTACTTCTCCCAGCCCCTTACCCTTGCTGAAGATGTGTGGTAGAGAAGGAATGCAGTAACTGAAATTGTAATATTCTGATTATAATCTGGTTCTTCTGGCAACCAGTCCCCAACTTCATGCTTTCAAAAAGGTCTCCTCGTCAACCAAAGATACCTTTGTTACTATCAACTTGTTACTATCAACACTGAGGAAATTCCAAAAGTTTGAGGAACAAGAATGAACAAAGCCAAACATCACTGGAAGTATACTTTGGCTTTCTGAGTGATCAAGTTCTATTCCTAAATGTTTGTATTCCTTATAAATCACGATATATGAAACTTACAAGGAAGAGCTAGGAGTATTTTCCATAT
The DNA here is from genome assembly GCA_004027635.1 of Crocidura indochinensis. Lineage (NCBI taxonomy): Eukaryota > Metazoa > Chordata > Mammalia > Eulipotyphla > Soricidae > Crocidura > Crocidura indochinensis. The sequence continues at coordinate 3,633 of PVKC010031039.1, forward strand.
CTTAAGGATGAGTAGTTTCACAGAAATTATTTTGATTATAAAGAAATTAATCTGTTTCACCCCATATATTTACTTATACAAACTTTAAATAAGTTAGTATGTATGAACTCCTAGTTAGTTATAGTGTTAAGAGAGAGGATATGCCTTCATTATCAATAGCGAAAATCAGTGTCAAAAGAGAGAATACACCTTGATTAGCAATAGTGAAAAACATAGTGGGGAGGAGGGAGGTGACTAAAATGCCTGCCCAGAGGCAGGCAGGGGTAAAAGTGGGAGAGGATGGCTGGGAAACTGGGGAGACTGGTAGTGGGAAATATGTACTGGTGAAGGATGGTATACACTAGATGACTGAAACTTGATCAGGAACAATTTTGTAACCATAGTGCTTAATTAAAGTGATTATTTAAAAAAAGATGTCACAGTTATGACAAAAAAAACCTTGCTTGTTCTTCAAATTTCACACTTTAGCACTCTTCCTTTTCATTTTTCATACCTATTAGGTATAGTCTATATATGAAATCTAGCACTTGTGGTTTGAGAAAGCTAATAGGGTACAAGTACATGCTGTATGGTCCCTAAACAGACTATGCTGATGAAAACAACAAACAAGAAGCTTTTAAAATCTTAAAAAGTATGTCCCTCAAGCATATTTTCATTTCTTTCTAATACAACAATTTTTTAAGAGATGATAAAAAGAATATAGAACTGTGCTAGCTTTGTACAGGAGTTCTCCCCCTTAATTTTCAAATAAAACACTCAAAAATATTTAGATCTTTAAGTGTTCACTGTAGTAATTGTGTTAATTATGCTCTTTATAAGGCCTACAATTTACAATTAAAGCTAAATAGCAACCTTAACATGTCATTTTTAAGTCTTTTTAGTTTTCAGAAAAGACGATTAATATGTATACACAGCTGCAGACAAAGCATGACTGATTTAAAAATCTAACACTTGACAAATAGGAAAACGCTTTTTTCCTTTATATTGAAACGCTTTTCCCCACAAATACATATAAATCATTTTTAGCCATTTTGCCTTAATAAGACATAATTATTATTTTATTGATTTTCAAATGCATAAAATAGTTTTTGTAATAAGTGTTTTCAAATTACACTTTTCAAATTAATGTCTTTCTGCCATAGATTACTAAATAGCCTCTAAGTTAAAAAAAATCAGAATAAAAATGAAAACTAAAAAACAGTATATGTATACACCTATACAACATAAAGTCAGGACATTTGAGCCAATAATTCAAGCTACTCAAACAGTTATGAGATGGAGCTTTGGGAGTATGTATAATGATGACAACAAATGCAATGATGCTAATACAATTTTAATAGCCATATTTCCCATATTTACCCAAATTCCCAGAATAAACTTGAACTAATTAGATTTTCATCCATATCTGTAGTCCATTAATTCCAACTAAAATGAAAAACAATAGACTCATTCTACTCATTCCATATACAATTTGCTACCCCCTCAGATAGCAGCTTATTTCAAAGGTAACTGTTTTTCAATTACTAGGCCTTCCCTGAGCTCAAAGGTCATTTCAATTCTAGCCTAAGATCCACTTGACTAAATTTCTCTTTTCATAAATGATTTCATAAAGCCTCTTAAAAAATACCAAAATATTTCTTTTTTTTTAAGAAAGATAATTACTTATTTAATCACCATGGTTACAGAAATGCTAGTAGTTGGGTTTCAGTCATAAAATGTACAGCCCCCTTCACTGGTACAATTTTCCTGCACCTAGGTCCCTCCATTTCCTTCCCCAAACCCAACTTCCTGTCAGTAACAACTGACAGGCATTCTATTTCTCTCTCGCACTATCATTGCCATGGTAGTTGTCAGAGTGGCTGGAGCTCTAAATGCAGACACTGCTCTCTGTGACGAACTTCATATCATGGACCATCATCTTTATTGTTTCTAGATACTATTATCATACTGTCTTTTATTTTTCTTATACACCTCATATGAGTGAGACTAGTCTACATCTATTCTTATCCCCGTGATTCATTTCACTCAGCATAATAGTCTCCATGTACTTCCATGTATAGGTTTCATGACTTAATTTTTCCTAACAGTACACAGTATTCCATTGTGTAGATGTACCAGTTTCTTTAGCTACTCATCTCTTATTGGAGTCCTGAGTTGCTTCCAGATTCTAGCTATTATAAATAGTGCTGCAATGAACATAAGCATGGTATTGCTAGCTCATAAGGAAGCTCAATTTCCAGTATTTTGAGGAATATCCATACTATTTTCCAGATGGAATCCCCACCAACAGAGCATGAGAGTTCCTTTCTCCCCACATCCTAGCCAGCACTGATTGCTCTTGTTCTTTGTGATATCTGCCAATCTCTCTGGTGTGAGATGATACCTCATTGTTGTTTTGATTTGCATCTCCCTGATGATTAGTGATGTGGAGCATTTATTTCAGATGCCTTTTGGCCATCTGTTTCTTTTTTGAGGAAATGTCTGTTACTTCTCCCATCTTTGATGGAGTTAGTTATTTTCATGCTAAGTTCTGTCAGTAACTTGTATGTCTTATCATGTAGGTACTGGGTGAATAGTTTCTCTCATTCTTTCTTACCCTCATCACTTTTTCCTGTGAAGTGCAGAAGCTCCTCAGTTTAACGTCATTCCATTTATCTTTGCTTCCATTTGCGTGGATAGTAATGTTTCCTCCTTGAAGATGCCTTTAGTTTCACTGTCATGGAGTGTTTTGCCTGTTTTCTTTTATATACCATATAGTTTAAGGTCTGATATCAAGGTCTTTAATTCATTTTGATTTGACCTTTATGCCTCATGTTAAAAAGAGGTCTGAGTTCGCTTTTCAGCATGTAACTGACAAGTTGTCCTGACACCACTTGTTTGTTGATGAGGCATTCCTTATGACACTTTGTGTTTTTTGCCCCTTTATCAAAGACTAATTGATTGTATGTCAAGGGCTCATTCTCTGATTACTCAAGTCTATTCTATTTATCTGAGGGTCTGTCTTTATTCCAATACCATGCTGTTTTTAATGACTATTGCTTTATAGAACAATTTACTGTTGGGGAAACTGATGCCTCCTATCTTCTTTTCCCTAAGGGTTGCTTTAGCTAATCATGAGCATTTATTGTTTCAAATGAAATTCATGAGTGTTTGATCACTTCTTTGACAAATGTCATGGGTATCCTTAGAGGGATTGTATTAAATCTGTACAATGTTTTGGGGAGGATGCCATTTTAATGATGTAAAACTCCTCAGTTCCTGAACAAGATATATAGATATAGATATCGATATAGCCATTTCCGTATGTCCTCTTTTATTTCTTAAAGCAGTATTGTGTAGTTTTCTTTATATAAGTCTTTTACCTTTTTAGTTACGTTGACATCAATGTATTTGAGTTTTTGTGGTACTATTGTGAATGGTACTATTTATTTAATGTCTCTTCTTTTTCAGTATTTGTATATAAGGCCATTGATTTTTGTGGTTTTTTTCCTTTAATTGTAGCCTGCTATTTTGCTATACAAATCTGTTGTTTCCAAAAGCTTTTTGGTAGTTTTTAGAGTTTTTCCTAAATACAGTATTAAGTCATCTACAACAGTGAAAGCTAGACTTCTTTTTTTATCTGGATGCCCTTGATAAAACTTTTTCTTCCTGATTGCTATGGCAAGTACTTCCAGTACAATGCTAAATAAGAATGACAATAGGGGTCGCCTGGTCTTGTGGCACTGTAAGGTTTAGAGGCATAAATATAAAAAAAAAAAAATTAAGAGGAAACAATAGTAAGTACAACTGCTTAACATGACTTCATGTAAAAGAACTTCTATTCACCAGGAGAAAAACACAAAGCGAGGGCCTGAGCTTGATCATCCCCTGTGCAAAAATGACACCCCTATTTTTCCTCCCTCAGAACTGATGTGTGTAGCCCAAGTGGCTCTCAGCACATCTGTCACTACAGGCTATATCATTTAGCTGTTAAAATTGTCTGACTTGGCTAAAGTGTGGCTCAGTGGAAGAGCACTTGTCTTGTATGCATGAAGCCCAGGCCTATCCCCAGCACAGCATACTCCATACCGACAGTGACACCAGCTACTCTGAGCTTAGAGTGGTCCCTGATCATGACCAGGTATTGCCATGGAAGCATACATAGATATATACATGCATGCAAACATACATATATACATGATCTAAACTCTCAGTCATGCATTTTTAAACACATTATGTGCCAGACCATTAATGAAGAAGACATAGTGGAGACAACTAGTTTTAAATCTAGAAAAAAAATAAATAAATAAGCTGGCCCCCAGAGTCCTGAACACACACCTTCAGTTTAAATGCTGCAGATGACTTTCTTTTTTCTATATTTGTGACAATCAATTTAACTTGATTTGACTTAATATAAGATTCGCTGGTCTTTTTTGGAGGTTGGGGGCTAGGATAAATACTTGCTTAATGAGTGCAATTATTCAATATAGTGATATGCCTAATTTTTTATGCAGTAATAGGCAAATTTTTATGCAGAAAGCAGAAACAATAAAATGTAATCAACTGGTAATTATCTTGTGGAGGCAGAGACACCTGTCATTTCATGAATTAAATTCTTTAAATTAATCACCTTGAGACACAAAAATGAAAAGCACATAACTATGATATTTGCATAGCAAATATACTGAGTCCAGTCATACTTATGTTAAATTTGAAACTGGTTTGTTGCTAATTGAAAGACGTGAAACACCATTATTATATTTAAAGCAAATCTGGTTCTTCCACCTTTAAGCAATTCCACTGCTTTGACTGACAAACTCCCAAGCAGTCAACACTTGGTGCTCTGAAATGACCACTATTTTCTATTCAAGCAAAAATAAAAACACAAACAAATCAAATAACAAATTTAGTTATAATGTTAGTTCAAGTACAAGTAAATAAGTTCCTTTATTATGTTTTATCTTCTGATAGTATAACCTCTCTCCTTGAATAGTTATTGAAGTCCGTTTTAAACATTTATTATCAAGTATAGCTTAACAAGGTTTTTTAGATCGTGATTTAAAGATGCCCTTTCCCTACTTAGTTGCACAAATATTCTAAATATGTCCTACTTTGGAAGAATATAATGAAAAGATACATTCTTTTGGGGAGAGGATTGGGATGGGCTAGTACATACACACTGGTGCTTAGGTACTGTTCCTGGTAGTGCTCAGGGATCAAATGGTGTGCCAGGGACTCAAATCAGAATCAGAGCAGCCAAAGACAAAAAGCATGGAGGATTCAGGTACATATATGGTGCCAGGTATCAAACCCAGCTCAATCACATTAAAGGCAAATGCCCTACTTGCTATACTATCACTTTGGTCCTGGAAAGATAAATTTAGACATTTTATAGCTCAATTGCTTTCAAGGAAAAATGGTTTAGACTTTATATTTATATCTAATTCAATGTCCAAAGTCATATGAAACACCAGCTACATTTAGACACCACTATAGGCTCAGGGGAGGGGATTTATAAAAAAAAGTTACTGGGGCCAAGAAGAATGGCACAGAGTCAAGTGCCTTAAAAGACAATGTTATGAGTTCAAGTCCTTGGTGTTCCACATTAATCAAGCATTATGGTGGCAGCCTGACATTTGTGTAAAGAATATCAAAAAGATACAATCCCCAGCAAGTTCTTCAATAAAAAAGGGGGACCACAGCCAGGAAATGTGACCTTCAGTGAGCACCACAACTATCACTTGTGAGCCTAAATTAAGAAAGAAGTCCCAGAAAGCATGCATACATGTAGATCTCAATGAGCACTATGATTGAGTCTGGGAGTCAGTACAACTATCTGGTGTGTGACACACACCCCTCCATTCACCACTATAGACACAGGGAGCAGCCAGTTAGAGGTATATGTGAGACTCTCCCACTCATGGTATTGATAGCAATGAAGAAAGGAAAAAGAATTTAAAAAAAAAATGAAGTTAAAAAAAATGACTAGCCCATGTGTTGTTCTCAGAGTCCCAAATCAAATGGACAAGATCTAGATAATGATAATGTTATGAATTTGTGCCATAACAGAGATTTTGGTAAGTATTACAGAGACAGAATCCTAAAGAAATCAGAGCTAGAATAGGAGAAGGATGAGTAAGGCAAACCATGCTCTGTAGATGGCATCACAAAGCACAAAGGAGACTTAGAAATAGCAAGTGGTACCATATGGCTTCATGACATGGTGGCATGTGTGTGTGCTGGTGGGGGTGAGGTGTCTCCCACAGTGGATAACCAAACTAAGTTAGGCAGAAGTCAGAATATTATGGATCTTAGATATGAAGTAGGGCTTAGAGATTTTTTCCACTATATAATTAAATATACAAAAACTACAGGTGCAGGAATATGACATCATCAAGAATTCATTTTAAGAAGGTCAGGGTTCAGAACTGGAGCAATAGCGCAATGGTAGGGCGCTTGCACGTGCCTGACCCAGGATGGACCTCGGTTCAAGGACCGCTCCCCGGCAACCCATATGATCCTCAAGTCAGAGGTGTGGCCCCAAACCAAAAACAACAACAACAACAACAACAAAAGGTCAGGGGTCAAAGAGATAATACAGCAGATAAAACATTTGCTTTGTACATGCTGACTAGTTTGATCCCCAGCACCACAAACTGAAGGTGAAGGAAGAGGAGGAAGAAGATGAGAAGAAAGAAGAAGAGGAGGAGGAAGAGCAGAGAGAAGTGAAAGTGACTTTGATAATCCGTCAGGTACCACACTTGGGGTGGTTGGAGAAGGTAGAAGTGGACTGGAAATAATAAAAGGACATTAATAGAGGGTCTTGGTCACTTTGGTGGTTGACAAAAATATACTGACTTTTTTTAAAAAATGAAGCATAACCTGGCAGCAGTATGAAAGAGAAATAATAGAAGTATGGAAATTCTTCAGGGAGAGATCATCAGTAAAAGTCTGTTCCAAAGACAAATAAAGTTATCAAATAAAAGGCAAATAAAGTTATTGAACACAGAAAAACCAAACAGATAATAAGTGATTTGGATTCTATATACATTACACATTTGAAATTTCTTGGGAATAAATAATATTCTATATATGAGAAAACAAGTCAGTCAAGTTAAACTGCATTTTATAACCCTACTTATTTTAGAATCTTACTGTTCATCTGCATAATGCTTAGAGAATCTTATCAAATACTTATTAAGTTTCTGTAACCTAAGTAGTAGTTACAATAACAAAAATGTGTTAATTATGGCTGAGGTTTTTCTTTTAAAAACTTCATTGAATTTTTATTCTAGTGAGGAAAAATAGAGAATATAAAATTATTACACAATGAAATAGAAAATACTATTTATAGGCAGTCTGTAAGAATTGATTGGGGCTGGTGAGATAGTATGGAGGTAAGGTATTTGCCTTGCATGCTGAAGGTCATTGGTTCAAACCCTGGCATCCCATCTGGTCCCCCGAGCCTGCCAGGATCAATTTCTGAGCATAGAGTCAGGAGTAAACCCTGAGCAATGTTGGGTGACCCAAAAACAAAAACAACAACAAAAAACAAAAAACAACAACAAAAAAAAGCATTTATTGATGGTGACACACTGATAATACAGGCATGGTTATGTAGAACAACAGTGAAATTGTTTCCATGGGAAGGTGTAGCATGCATTGGTGATCACATGAACACTGGTTCAAAATTTCAGGTAAAAAGGTGAAAATAGCTAATGAGATGGCTGCTTTCCAAGAAGGTGAAAATAACCATGGAGTTTTTCATTTCAGAATTGAGATAGCATGGTTTGTTGCCTTTTCACCTGCCCCTTGGGTTTTTTTTCTTTGTTTGTTTTTTTTGGGTGGGGTTTATCTAGTCTCCTTTTATTGGTTTTGGTTTGGGAGCCACAACTACCTGTTCTCAGGACTTAATCTTGGCTCTGTCATCAGGGTTTATTCCTAGCAGAGTTCCTAGAGAACCACATGCAATGTTAAGAACTGTACCAGGATTAGACATATGCAAAAAGTCTTAGCCCTGAGGTACTAAGGCCCATTACTGTTACTTTTCTTTTTAAATTTTAATTTATTGAGACCATTGTGATTTATAAATCCCTTCACAGTTGGGTTTCAGACATACAACGAATCAGGGCCAAACCTACCACCAGAGTTGACTTCCTTCCACCAATGTTTCCCAAGTATATGCTATACCATCCCAGCCTGTCACTATAACAGGCTCTTTTTAAAATATATATATACATATATAATATCTTTATTTAAGCACCATGATTACAAATATGTTTATAGTTGGGTTTCAGTTATAAAAAAAGAACACTCCCCCCTTCACCAGTGCAACCTTTCCACCACCGATGCCCCCATCTCCCTCCACCCCACTCCCAGCCTGTATTCAAGACAGACATTCTACTTCTCTCACTCATTACCATTGATTGATAGTTGCGAGTGTAGTTATTTCTCTAACTGCACTCACCACTCTTTGTGGTAAGCTTCATATCGTGGGCTGATCCTTCCAGGCCTCATCTCTACTGTCTCTGGGTATTATAACAATAATGTCTTCTATTTTTCGTAAATCCCACAGATGAGTGAGATATTTCAAGAGGCCAATTTTAAGTTTAGATTGTTAAAGTTAGGGCCTTTTGATTCCATTGCTGTTGCACTTGGCTTGGATATTTAGTTCTGCCCTTTTTTAACACTACCAATTCACCTGAGACTACTTGGTCTCTGTTCCCCACCCTTTCATATCTGTGTTTCTCCTCTTCCACTCAGTTCCTTTCCTTCTCTTTGCGATACTCTGAGGTCAAGTTCAAGAGAATTCCCATTCAGACCATTGCATTTCTTCATGCAGTTTTTCTAAATACCACATATAAGTGATATCATTCTGTATTTATTCTTCTTCTGGCTTATTTCATTTAACATATGTTCCAGTTCCAGCCATGTTACTGCAAAGTGCACAACTGCATCATTCCTTACAGCTATGTAGTATTCCATTGTTTTTATATACTACATTCCTGATCTACTTGTTTGCTGTTGGACAACTAGGTTGACTCTAAGTCTTAGCTATTATAGTGAATGCTGTGATGAATAGCAGTGTGCTTACATCCTTTTGGATGTTTTTCTGTCCTGGAGACAGACATATACCCAAAAGAGGGATTTCTGAGTATATGACAGCTCAATTTTGAGTTTACTGAGAATCCTCCATACTGTTTTCCATAGGGGTTGGACCAGGCAGCATTCCCACCAACAGTAAATGAGAGTTTCTTTCTCGCCACATCCTGTCAACAGATTGTTCTTAATATAAGGATTTTTGTGGGTTTTTTTTTTCCTTTTTTCTTCTTACCTTTCATCCCTCCACTATATGTTTATGGGTATTTAATTTGAGGTTGGGAAAATTTTCTAGATCTCAAAACTCTATGTTAAGAACAACACCCCTCCCCATGAAAAAGTTGTGGTAAATATACAAATACATAAGCTAAGACCTTACAAAGCCTCTTTGCTTAAAGTGAGGGTCACCTCAGCAAATTTCTCAGTAATACCATATTTACTCACTTTGTATGATTTCCTCCAACTCATTTTAAATTAAGGAGGGAAAAAAAAGTACAAATAAAAAAGTTTCTCGATATAATGTAGGCATAATTGCCTTCCTTTTATGAACCAGTAAAGATCCTTTAAGGTTATTTTTAAAACATCAATCATTTTTACTGAGGAAAGAAGTGATGTTGATAAGCACAGATCAATAATACTCAACTGTCTCCTCTTGCTCTGAAACTCCATTCTTCCATTAAGGAAGACTGGGCAGAGAGCAAAATGTGATAAGGGTACAATTAATGGAACAAAAAGCAGCACTCAGATGTCTTTAGATGATGAAAGCCCTGATGAAGGGAAGGGAACCTTTATCAGCTCCCACTCAGTTCCATCTCCCAAAGGGTTCCTACCCCTGGCAATCCCTCTCACATCTCCTCAAAGAACAGAAACAGGCCTGGCTGATTAGGGCCAGGAAAACAGCCTCCAAACAAGTTTAGGTAAACAAGATGAGCTCTGAGAACTCTAAAGTGCATGTATTTATCACTTCAATGGACCTTTGAGTCTGTGAGAAAAAACAGTGGGCAATGAGCAGGGCTACAACCAGCCTAGATTGCAACTTGAAAAGAGGTAATCACACTTAGGATTTCCATCTTTCAATCACTTCACAGTTGCTCCTTCCTCTTAACAAAAACACTATTGAGTACATTTCCCTGGTTATAGTCAGGAGTTTTGTTGTTGTTTTTTCCTAACTTGCACATCTCCATAAAAGAACAGGAATAATGAAAAGAGATAAGACTGAATTGGAAAAGTTTTAATTCCAGGTTTATCTCTGGGGTAAACAATGATAGCTGTGGTATACTCAAAGTCCCTAAATCTTATCTTTGATAAAGAGATCAATCTCTTCACTGGGCATTAGAAGGGAAATGTCATCTAGACTTGGTGAGTCATAACTCATGCCACTGATTCAATATGTTATTGTTTCACAAAGGAAACATTTCTTTAAGCAGGTAAAAATAATTATAGTACAAAGAGAGACTGATTTCTCCATGCAGTCATTTAGTTAACGTTTACTAAGCATTGACTGTGTGTTGTGATGGTTAATGGGAATAATAAACAAGGTTTTTCTATTTCAGAAATGAAACCTCATGTTATCTGACAAAAGGTTTTTGTACAATTTCTAGGTGTGAGGTGCTATCTGAGAGCTAACTTAGCTTTTAAAACACAGCAATTCCAAACATACCTGGGTCATTAGAGAAAAAAGTCATTAATACAAAGTCAGAAATGCAACAGCAAAAGACAAAATTTAGTTGTCATAATCAGTCATCTCCAACCAAATCCATCAAATTTTGTATGCAGCATTTTTTTCACCTCTAGGCAAAACTGAAAAATAATGAAAGATCCCTGGGTATGGAAACAAATACTATCCCTTCACAAATCGGGCTAGGATACTATAAAATGTAATATGATGCACTAAGAAAGCTTGATTACAGAGATTAATGCCACCCTTTTTTTTTTTTTTTT
>PVKC010031040.1:0-14648 GCA_004027635.1 Crocidura indochinensis
GGGGATCGAACCGTGGTCCGTCCTTAGGCTAGCGCAGGCAAGGCAGCAGGCACCTTACCTCCTGCGCCACCTCCAGGCTCCTTGAGAAAAAATTTTTATATTACTTCCTGATACAAATATTCTCATTGTTGATCTTAAAAATTATTTAAACAGTATCAATAGACTTGCTTTGTGAATGTTTCATGTTACATGATTAAAAACCCTGATTGAAGTAATAAAATGTAATTTTAAGAATAGAATAGAATTTAAGAAATTATTGTTTATCTATTCTCGGCTATTTTAGCTTACACTGTCTGATTTCTTGCTAGTAGTCAAAATCTTGTTTAGTTTTAGGAGATAAATATCTTTAAATAGAACTTATTGTTGAGTCCAGCAGGAATTTAATATAAAAGATGATCCATTTGATTGACATCAAGTATTAGTGCTTGAACACTGTGTTCCACTTTCAAAAAGCTAATTAGGCATAAATAATAAAATTTCTTAACAAATATAGATACATCCCAATTATCATTTCTTCACAGGAGGCCTTAACACATCTAGGTAGTTGAAATACATTTTTTTATTTTAACTTTGTGAAATACAGTTGATAACTAAATGAAAAAAGAAGTTAGCTGTATGTTTCATTTAAGTGTCTCCATTCTCTTTGGTACAGTTCATTCCAGTTTTATCATGCATATAAAGAATTCAACTCAGTTGGAATGTAGTGTGGTAATTGCTGGCAGTCTGAGCAGATACAAGTCTTTAGATTGGCTTCCTAATGTAATTCAAAGTCACATTATTTAAGATATCCATATTAATACTAAATAATTCAGTACTATGCAAAGGCTCACATAATCACATAATCTGATGACACAGTTTTTCTCCTTGGGGACTTAATGTACTAAAGGTAATGTATTCTGAAATTGTGAAAGACTAATTTTACTGTGAAAATTTGTACTTGTGGGTTCTTTAAGTTCTTCTTCAAATTCTGTTTATTATATACTTACTCTTCAGGGTAGTTATAAAAATATCTCCCTGAAACCTAACTTAGCTCTATCTTCACTATAAACTTAATAAGAATATTTTAGAGGTTGTAGACAGATAATAGTCAAAAAGAAGAAACCTGTTTAAAATTTTAAAAAAGTCTCTCACAGAAAATTTATTGCCACACAATCATATGCACACAGACAAATGTCCCTTCCAACTTTTTGACATTCCCATAAAGAACTACTGTGAATAATAAGGAGACAGGAAGCCAGCCATATTCAAATGTCTAGTTAAAAAATTCTGTAGCAGAGTTTGGTAATACTAGCTTGAATATATAAATACATAACCAGAATTTTATAGCACCCTGTAGATTTTCTTATTTTTAAATTTTCACTTTCATTTTTTTGGTTTTGGGGCCACACCTTGGCTGGGCTCAGAAGTTATTCTCGACTCTGTGCTCAGAAATCACTCCTGCCAGGCTTAGGGGACCATATGAGATGCCAGAGATTGAACCCGGGTCGATCCCAGGTTGGCTACATGCAACGCAAACACCCTATTGCTGTGCTATCACTCTGGCCCAATCCTGTAGATTTTCATAAAGAATATTTTTCTTCAATTTAAAGTGCTTTTATTCATTCTCAAATATTTTACTTCTAGTTCTTTTGCGATTTGCTTTTTCTTGTGTAAAATAATGGCAGCAGAGATATATGTTCTTTCTTCTGGAAATAAAACAAGAGAAAATTCGCAACCTTCTGTGACTTTAAACTGTGGATTTGAAATGTCACCAATTGATAACATGGAAGAGTTTGATAATCACTATGAATATGTAGTATGCATATTTCCTTCATCTTTGCTTAGTGAAAGGGATTTATATGGTTTTAAAACTGTTCCACAGAAAAATAATCATAGCTCAGGGCTTTATTTCTGGTGCTGCAATATCTCTTCTTTTGTTTTTAAATAGATGCCATTGCACTGCTGAGTACATCTGTTCACACAATGCATTCATGTTTTCCTGTTCAATCTTAAATATTTATAATGTTTTTGTAATATTTTGCCAATTCATACATCTGTGTCACCTTCATTTCTCTTTTTCCTCTAGCTATAGGTCACACTTTCCTGCTTCTCAGTTATGTGTTTGAAACTCATGAAACAATACTGAGAGTAAATAGATTGATCTTCCTACTCATATTTCACTTTTTATTCTATTAGGCAGTTAATTTATTGGTGAATCTGCTTTGTGTTTACCACAAGTTTTTTTTGTTTAGATTTCTAAACCATGATGCTTTAGTTAAAGTATATTTACAATAAAGCAAAATGAGATGAACATAAGTAAAATAAAATTAACCAAAATGAAATAATAATAATTAAAAATAAAATGGGATGGAGAAATAGTGTGTAGATTATAAATAAAAACATAAATTCCACAATTTAGGTGAGGATGCCCCAGGCACCCTGTTTCTAACCCCTTAGGTGGATGAGTCTGATGAAGCAGAGTAATAGCTGCAGAGAAATAATATATAACAGTCAGAAAGATATTCATTGGAGTCAGCTCACTTTATTCCTCATGTCTTTTTCTCTGCCATGAGTCTCTTTGCTATCTGCTTTCTTTGCTAATGTCTCCCTGATCTGTGTTTCTAAGCCATGTCTTTTCCCCTATCCTGCCTCTCCTATGTCTCCTCTCTCTATCTGCCCCCAAATCACATTTTCTTTACAATCCAGAACCCCACCCACCAGTGCCATGGGAAAGCTTTGATCGGGTTGCATTAGAGAATTTCTTTGAATTCTCTCAGGAAAGTGGATGCACAGATGGCATATGAGGAAATGAGACCCCACACAAATCTTTGTGGGAGAACAGTGTTCTAAATTTAATGTGAAGAATAAGGGGTATGTATATATGAAAGATTTAGCCAGTCACAATTTTTTCTACCGTATGAAAAGAATGCTTTCCTATGTTAAATTACAACATGACTCTCTTGTAAATGGAAAAACAAAACAATTCACATGGTTCCTGATAAGTAGATTCATTTTAAGTAAGAATTCAGAGTTCAAGAGAGAAGATAAATCTTAACATCTTAAAACAGTTCCTGTCTGGCTACTCCTTGATAGCAATACTGCAAGGAGCCTGTTTGTCCTATTTTCTGAGGAACAGGTTATGTTTTAGGGGCTAATACAGATAACTGACTTTCTAAGGTCTGATTAAGAAATACTTTTTAGGAGAAAACAAATTTATATGAAAGAGATGCAAATCTACCTGGTGAAGATTTTCTCAATACCCAGTGCTATTTCCTGGACAAAACTTTGGATGTATGTTCTGAGGTAAGAATTAGTTAGCAAATGTTTAGTCTTATAGAGATGTCCAAAAGGCAGAACATTCCCTTCTGTTTAAAACTGCAAGGGTATATAGAAGACAAAGAGAAACAAAGTTGGCTTTGGTGCTAATTTTTTCCAGGTAAAGAGAAATTTAGTCAAGGCTACATTTAACTGTAAAAAAAATCCCCTATGTTAGGATGTAATAGGTTTAACTATAATACATACAGCAGAAGGGAGAATCATCTACAGGTCAATTAAATGTTTGTTATAAAGGAAGCAGAATATTAGTACCATAACATGAAACTCATTGTGAGATATGTTTTAGGAATTTTTGTTCAGCCATCCACACTGGGGCGGGTGGTGGGGGGGTGCGGGGAAACTTCCCAGCAGGCCTACTGGTGATTTATTTCTTGGGAATTTTCCAATCAACTACCCACACTAAAGGGAAAACACTTTAGTGGGTCTTTTGACGAGCCTCCTCTAGAAATACAAAAATTCCCCCTTGTTATGGTACTACACACCAGGTGGGGGAAGGCCCTGTAATTCAGGTGTGTTTTTACATACCAAAAACGAGGTTAGGGAAATAGGAAGTTAGGGGAAGGGCCTTTGCTAGGCTTTACCTAGGTTCACTTTACAATAGTGCAATAGGTATAAAGCTAGTCTTGCATGTGACTGAAGCAGGTTGGATGCCCAGTACTACACATGATTCCCCAAGCCCCACCAGGAGTGATCTCTGAGCATCACATGGCACTGCATTACTTCCAGAGCATTTCTAGGGAGGGCTCTTGACTTAGAACTGGTAGTCTTTCCTGAGCACTGTTAGGTATGGTCCAAAAACTAACTAAACAAATAAACACACAAATGAATAGAAATGTAGAGTTCAGTGAATTTTGAGCATTCCACAATTCATCAGAACTAATTTTCTGGAAAAAATTTTTTCAGAGAAACCAGAATGAAGTTGTAAAATGTTAACACTGATTTAGACAAGCTTCTTACAAAGCATAGTCGGCGGAAGGGGCTAGGTCAAGTGTGATGCTACTACAACGCTAATAGTTTAGTTACAATCTGCAAATATTGACATAATTTACTGGATATGTTTAAATGTATTGATGAATTTAAGACTGGATCTAAAATAGCGAAGTTTGATTTGGCAACACTGATAACAAATGATGAGAAAACAAGAATTCTGATAAATTAACTTTGACTTATTTGTCTGTTATAGAATATGACTCAGTTATTCTCCTATAAAACTACATTATTTTGTCTTGATTTTAACTTGATTTTGTTTCAGACATGATTACTCTCTAATATGGTAATATTGATGTTTCTCTGAGAAAGATGCAATCCATACATCGCAAATCATGTGGACTGGGTAGAGACACCTGGTAGAAAAGGTCAGGCTGACTTTAATAGCAAACTCTCAAAAATTTTGAATTGTTTTGCAGTGTCATTGTTATTTCCTACTAAAGCTGAATTGTCTGTGATTATGAGGACTTAAATTAGCACTTTGAGAAAGTATTCAGAAAGACATTAGAGGAAAACTAAGTTGTTAGACAAGCTGTGGGCAGTTAGTAAGGGTTAAGTATCTTAGATGAGAGTCAAAATGAAGGCAGTCATTCTGAGCTTTGGGCATAGGGAAGGGAATGAGATAGAGATGGAAACGAAGAAAAGGAGGGAATAGTATGTCTTAGTAAAAGTGCTGATGAACAAGACTGGCTATAAAAGAAGGAACCTATCACTAGTAGGGTCGAGATATAGAGTTGAGGAAGCTGAGACTTGATAAAGAACTGTGAGCAAGTTGTGCAAAGAGAATTCATAGTTTACAACAAAGAACAGTACTGCCACCATAATTTTAAGGAAAGTTAAAATCAGATGGCCCACTGGGCTTCCCCAACTTGGATGGCTGAGAAAAGACCTCAAAGAGAGGCTGCTTCCTTAAAAAGTGAGAGTAGTATTTCTTAAGCTTAGTAATAGTTTCAAACAATAGTTGCAAACATATATTTGGCCTAATAATAAATCTCCCTGCTGCTGTGCTAAGTATCTATATAGTTGAGCTTTTACTTTCAGATGACAAAATTAGTACATACTAACATGGCCTTGATTAAATATCATTTTACCTGGGAAAACCAGCATCAAGAGAATCATAAAAATAACTTTGCAGTTATCAAAGTAAAGTTAGTCTTTTGTGAGAACACATGGCAAACTTGCTAATCTTTTAATTTATATCAGAATTGACACCCAAGGCCCAGCCTAGGAGTAAAAAGCTTTGAGATGTTAAAGTTTGTCCTAAGATATCAGAGAAGCCTCTGACTCAACTTGGAACTAATCATTCAGAACCCACACTAAAGGCCTGTGAATTATCTGTTATGAAGAAACTTATAGATCTAACAGTATGTACTGATAAGCTTGTTGCTATCAAGAAAGTCCATTTTTTAACCTTGCAGGAAAGCAGATGTAGATAGTCTCTCACATGTAAAATTCATGTTTTTTTGTTTTTTGGGTTTTTTTTGGTTTTTTTGGGGGGTCACACTTGGCAGTGCTCAGGGGGTCACACTTGGCAGTGCTCAGGGGTTACTCTTGGATCCATGCTCAGAAATTGCTCCTGGTAGGCACAGGGGACCATATGGGGCACCGGGATTCGAACTGATGACCTTTTCCATGAAAGGCAAATGCCTTACCTCCATGCTATCTCCAGGGCCCCAAAAATTCATGTTTTAATACATCCTTGTAGCATTCAATAAACAGACACACAATTATGATCCACCACAACAATTGAGTATGTCTCCTTCCTTCACTGAACCCTGCACCCACTTTTCTGGGAACCCAGAGAACTCCCTGAAGTGTTTGGACAAGGAGGCCATGACAAATCAGATTGAGGTTAAATCCTAAAGGAACTTCAGTGGACTCTTTATATTCCAGGACACTATTCAACATTGTGGCACACTTACTCTTGCTACATAATGTTCTCTAATAGTTCTGTCCTATTTTATTTTATATTGTCAAATTTATGGAGACTTCTGGCCTGACAGCTGAAGAAATTAGTTGTCTTCTAATAAATTAGGTTCCACTATTCTGATCATTTACAAAAATAGCTACCATGACTGAATTGGGAGTTTTATCTAAAGTTCCTGTATGAATTTCTTACTGGCACTGTAAAAAATTACAATAAAGTTTCTTAATATAAATCACACACATATATTGCATATAGCATATTTAACACAATTCACATATATAGCTTTGGAAGGCAGAGTTCAAAATTAGTTTTACTGAGATAAAATCAAGACATTGGTAGAAGCATTTTATTCCTTCTAGAGGCACTAAGGAAAAAGCCATTACCAAATCTTTCTCTAATTCCAGGGGCTGCCTATTCTCCCTGACTTGTGACATTTCATCTTTAAATCACACCAACATTCCCTTCCATCATCACATCTCCATTTTTTATCCTGATCCTCTTGTCTCTTTTATATCAATACTTAAGTTTCAATTCAGAATAACTCAAAGTGTCTGCATGCTAAAAACATTGGTTAAATTATTCTATGGAAGGAACTCCCTTTGCTCTTTTGGTTAGGTAAAATAGTTACTGCAGACATCTAAGGAAGCCATTTTCCATCTGCTTGCCCTTAGGACAGATTTGTCCTATACTTTTCTAGATAAACCAGAATATTCATACCCTTTACAAGAATCTGGTTGTTATTAGTATGTTTGTATTTTCTGTCTATACTTGCATAACAACCCTATAGTTAACATTTTGCAACAATGAACATTTCTATAGTGCAGAAATCTGATCATGAAATAGTAATATGTCTCAGACTGTCATAGATATAAGGTTACAGATAAGTCATGAGATATAGCTATAATCTCATCTGAAATTATGGAATGGGTTGGGGTCCATTTCTAAGTTTCTGATTTTTTTGGTGAGCCCCAGTATCTTTTATTGTGAGTCACTTCATAGGGAAGTCTCACAACATGGAAGATGAATTCTTCCAAATGAATAATTCAGGGGGAATGAGGAAAGAAATGCCCATGATGGACGTCAGTATTTTTTTTAAAACCACTTAATCTTAGAAGTGATATAATATTATTTTATCTCTTTTGTTCACTAGAATGGAATCAATACTGCCAATGTATATTGAAGGGAGTGAATATCAGGAGGTAGAGATCACTGAAAGAAAAATTAGAAATCGCTAATTACAAATGACATACTATCTTGAACTGTATGCTCTTTAATGCCCAAATTGCTCAAATCTTTTTGCTTTCTCTGTTTTCAAGTCTTCTAATTATAATTTTGAAAAGGTAAATTTATAAAATTAAAAATTGTTTTTAAATGGAGAACTTCATAGTAGGGTCTGTGTAATTGTTTAATTCATTGATGAAGTGAGAAATAAATCATCCTGAATCTCAGTGTTTTAGCTTAACATATTTTTAAATTTGACAATAGAAGGTGGAGAGTAAATATGTAAGAAATGCACCATATTAGATTTATTCAAATAATATGTATATAACATCAAATTGTGAAGCAGATTATTTCTTATAACTAGAGTTTTGAGATAAGGAAACAAAATCTTGCCTATCTATTCTACAGTTAAATGATCTTCTTGATTATTTTAAATAATAAATGACACAAAATGTACATTCCACCATTTCTTGTTATGTTTCTCTGATTTTGAATAATTCAGTACAACCTAGGCATAATGTTTCATCATTACAGTAACAATCTAAGTTTTAGCAAACAAGTTTTCAATGAATTACTGAGCGTTCTCTGCTGAAGAATTCCTGTATCCAACTACTAAGTAATTTCTGTCAGACTGGGAGCTGAAAGGAGGTAAAGTGATATGTATAATAACCCTTCAGTAACCATATTGCAAACCACAGTGTTTAGAAGGGTAAAAGAAGGAGGGAGAAATGGAGGAATATTTGCTATAGAAGCAGGCAGGGAGAAGGGCAAGGAGGGAATTGGGGGTAATGATGGCAGAGGAAATGTGCACTGGTGAAGTTATTGAACATTGTATGATTGAAACCCAATCATGAACATCTTTGTAACTGTAAGTTATGGTGATAGAATTAAAAATAATTGTATTTAATTTAAAATTTTTTCATTAATTTAAAATGGTAATGTTATTTGTTCACCGAGAATCTATCACATTGTTTCCTACTCTTATGCCAGGGAAAATTAATTCTGGCATTTAAGGTCAGCACATAGGGTTAACTTACTTATCATATTTATATTATTTATAAATTTATTTTTAAAAGCTCTATAGGAAAGAGATATATTGGGAATTTAAGATAGAACACAAAAAATGATAAACTCAACTAGTTGAAGTTAAGGGTAAAATCCAAAGAAGTTAAATGGAACAAAGAATAAAGTAACAGAAGATCACAATGTAAATGTATATGAATATAAATGTAAATAAAATTAATCTTAAGGAAGCTGATTGAAGATTTGAGAAACACATGCTTTAATGAAAGGGTATATACTTTTTAAATAACCATTCAAAACATTTAAAAGAGGCATCAGGAGGAGAAAAAAATCAAGTGAGTATATTATTACTTCTGACCTTTTATGTATATATTTTATTATTATTAATTCACTTTATTTTGGTTTGTTTTGGAGATCATGACACGCTGTGATCAGGGTATACTCAGAGATCATTTCTGTTAGTGCTCAGGGGACCATATATGGGTTCAAGGATTAAACCTGGGATGCAAGGCAAAAGCTTTATTCACAGTACTATTTTTCAGCCCATTTATATATATTTGATATACAAAGATTTAACTGTTACCATTTTCTATTACTGCATATCTCCTTGAATTATCCATGCTGCAATTAAACTCTTTCAAACACAAAGTTAAAAATATCTTAGTAGAACGTAACTTTTGAATACATTGCCTTTTGTACCATTACATAGTTTCACCTTTTATATTTTATAGCTTGTAAAGTTGCCTGAATAGCCCTTTGAGACAAACAACAGTTTCTATAGATTGACTCAGTAGCATTTTATTCATTGTGTTAATTAAAGGCCATTGCTAGAGCTGGTTTCTGAGCTCACGCATATTCTGCAGTGCAGCCTGGAGTTTGATACCTGTCATGTCTACCCTCCAATGTATAAAACTTTATGAAATCTATTTCCCCAGCTAGAGCTGAGTTTAAGAATCTTATAATCTTCTGAACTCAAATCATTATAGAGAGGTATATTGAAGGAACGTATTGACCTCCATCCTGTTGCCAAATAAACTTGCTCAGAGTTCCTGCTATGTTGGGAAAGAAGAAACTCCTGGGATATAGATTTACATGTTAAGTAAAACCAGCAATGAGCTAAATACAAACCAGAAAATAAGATCGTTAAGTTGTCACCTCTCAGGACAATATAAACGTACTAATTATCTGGGCAGAGTGATAGTAGGGCCTTGTATGTAGCTGACCTGGGGAAGAACCCAGGTTCAATTCCAGGCACCCCATATGGTCCCCCAGCCTGCCAGAAGCCATTTCTGAGGGCAAAGGTAGGACTAACCTCTGAGCCCTGCAGGTTGTGTCCCAAAACAAAAACAAAAAAAGTACTAATCATCCTAATTGTTATACTAATTATTCTAATTGTTAATTCTGGCAAAACACCAACACAAAATTTGTATACTTGTTGCATTCCAGGCTTCATCTCAAATGAAGGACTGAAAGTGCACAGATTCTTTCATGCATTCTATGGTAGTGGTAGCAATGCAAAGTCATTTTCTGCAAATCAACAGCCAAAAACACTGTCATCAGAATAAAGAAGATCCTTAGATTTCTTGAAAGACAAATGGGGTTGGCGGTGGGGATCCCTTCAATCAAGACCTCTTGGTCTTAGGAGTCCCTTCCCCTCTCCTCTAGTTGTCATTCCCAACTTGTTGCCTCCTGGGAAGTACCTACGCAAACTCGGGGATGGATCTGGGAGTCTTTTATCACTGTGCATCCGGATGCTGGGGCAGGAGAGTGTTGAAAGGGGAAAGTGGCAATGGAGCTGAAGCACGTTCCGTTCTTACTGGCCAGCAGGGGCCGAAAGGGCAACTTGTTGGTCCTCGAACGACGGGCTCTGGAGTCCCTCTCTATTTCTCTACTTCTCGCCGGTCCCTAGTTGTGCCTTGGTTACGCTTTCTTAACAGCAGTTGCCCATAGCAACGGGAGGACGCGGACCTGAAGGGTGCTTTTCCCGCGCCTTCCTTGCACTTGCTGCGGGTCCGAAGTACAGCCTACATCATGTCGGAGATCCTGTGCCAGTGGCTCAACCAGGATCTGAAGGTGTCCCAGACCGTGTGTGAGTGACCCTGCCCGGCCCCGCGGGGGTCTCCCTGATGGTTGGTGGTGGAGGGCCTGGCCGAGTTGAGCGTTTGGAAGCCCGGGCGGGCCAGAATTGGGAACCAAGTTTGCAGAGTCCCAGCTCCCGCCGCTGCAGCCCTACAGCCCGTACTTTTGGTACTTGGGGCTTCTCCCAACCCCGCTCTGCTGCTCCCAGCTTGCCCATTTCCCGTTGAACCCCCAGCGCCGCCGAGATTCACACACCATGTGTGGTTCCAGTTTTCTGCACTCTTCCTCTGTCTCCTCGCTGCTCTGAGTCGCTTTAATCCAGCCACTTGTCTCCTAGATACTTGTCCTGGTTGAATTTCTTCTGTGCCTCTGTTACCCAAAAATCCAAACCCACTTTTCGTACCTATCTAGCTGGAGAGGGGAATGCATGTATGGACTGTGTTAACATATACCCTTTGTTAACATACAGGCTGTTTTAACTCAGAAGTTAAGTTACAAGCGGGGTTATTTCTGATGATTGTTCTGGGCTTTTTGTTTTGTTTTGCTTTGTTTTGTTTTCCCCCAAAGTTGACCTTTCCATTAACATGTTTTCATCCTAACCTTGAAGTCACTCCCCAAAGTTTCATAATCAGCCCACCATTGAGATAACTGCTAGCCCAAACTTTTCTAAGTGTGAACAATTCCAGCACTGTGCCATTTCTCCATCTCCACTGCATCCTGTTATTTCTTCAACAGGAATTAGCTTTTTCAACTGTTCAGGGTTTTGCCCAAGGCAAGGGCCTTGCAGTCCAGACCATTCTGGTTTGTTTTCCTAGAAGTATTTTTGTATATTGCCAATTTGCTACCAGAGAAACCAGACTGCCAAGTTGACCTTAGGCTATCCACAGCTTTTGCCTGATCTAGAGGTGTTTCTGTGGAGCTGTTGTGTTTTTATTGTCAATATTAACATCTTTAGTATTGGGACACCTGCAGTTTAATTTCTTGAAGAAAACCCAGACTTTTAGCCAAACCGTCTCCCACTCATTTATGTCCTGGGGAACTGTAATAAGTTCTTTCTCAAGATTTATTGCTGTTCCATTGTGTGATTGTTTCTCTACTAAAATATAATACTGACCTCAGAACAATGTTTAGCGTTTTTTTTGTTTCCCCATCCTTCTCTCATGATCGGCGCCAGAATGCAATATCATGCTCTTAAAAAGCTCTACTAAAGAGACAATTCAGGGCTGGTTTGGCTTTAAAATCAAAAGTTTATTGGGGGCGAAGCGGTGGAGCAAGCGGTAAAGCGTTTGCCTTGCACAAAGCTAACTAGGATGGAACCCGGGTTCCATCCCTGGTGTCCCATATTCTCTCAAGCCAGGAGCTATTTCTGAGCATATAGCCAGGAGTAACCCCTGAGCATCACCGGGTGTGTCCTAAAAAATAAAAACACCCCCCCAAAAAAAACCCAAACTCTAAAGTTCACATTCTTTACTCAAGTTTTCAGGGAAAGTCTGACATATTGAAACACTTTTGAGAAAAATACAATGAATTAAAAAACGTGAAAACAGTACTACGCAACAGTGGTTGTAACTTAAGTTATTTAGACTTTGGATTTGGAGATGAAAGAATGATTTTACTCTGTAAATACTTAAAAAACTGGAAGCCATTTACCTAAAAATTTTAACAACATAAACTCAATTGGAAAAGTCCCCATGCTTCTTCCCTGGTGTATAAATCTGCAAGTTATTAGTTCAGATAGCTGCTGTGTTCTGTATTCCATTCATCCACAACACATACCCATACTTGATCCAAAGTATAAGGGGAGTTTCAGAAGAGACACAGTCCCCAGGTACCCAAATCTCGAATTGTAAAGGAGTTTCAGACTGTAAAGAATTATGTGTGGTTAGGAACCAGATAGGATTTCCTTATGATGCAAGCTGCCTAATGTTGATACCTTTTTCTTTAGAAGATTAGTTCACAGGCTAAATAGTTTAGAGACACTATCTTGAAAATGGGTGCACCTTTCTGGAAAAACAATTTGAAGCCTCTGAATAAATGTTATATTAAGGACAAGATTATAGTGATGGACTGTTCAGGTTAGAATTATTTATCTTCCTTTGGGGTTGGAGAAATAGTATCACAGGTTGGACACTTCCTTTGCACTTGGTGGACTGATTTGGTCCTTGACATTCTGAATGATTCCCTACTTCCCAGTACTTTCAAGAGTAAGTCTTGACTGCAGAATCAAGAATAATTCCTGAGCATCACTGGGTGTGGATCGAAAACAAAACAGCAATGACAAAAATAAATATTTACCTTCCTCTGACTACATATTAGTAAGTGCAAGTCAAGACTGGAGAAATAATGAAACCTGACTAAGTTAGATCAAGACTAATTGAGGGGGCCCGGTGGTGGCGCTAACCTAGGACGGACCACGGTTCGATCCCCCGGTTCCCCATATGGTCCCCTGTGCCTGCCAGGAGCGACTTCTGAGCGAATAGCCAGGAGTAACCCCTGAGCGTCACCGGGTGTGGCCCAAAACAAACAAACAAAAAAAGACTAATTGAGATTATAAATATAAAAAGAATAAAATAGTTCTGGGGACATTAAGTATAAAAATCTCCTATTTTAAAAATCATATGCAAAAATTAAACCATCAGTAAGTAAAGGAAATATGAACGAGGATGTATATTGCCACATATATTTTAGAGTCAAAGAAAAAAATGAATGATCTTTTGATACTGGATTGTTCAGATAAATTTTACATGATAATATGTTATACTATTATTAGAATGGGTGAGCTGTTTTCTATAATTTTTGGCCTAAATGTATTAATTTATTTTCTGTTAAGAAAAATTTAGTTATTTGACTACTGTAAATGTATGCAAACTAGTAAACACACAGTTATTAATATGCACATTTGCTTATGTGATAATAGAGAAGTATGTGGATAAATGCTGATAGTCATAAATCTTTATGTCTGTGTACAATTAGAAAAAATTGTATGTATGTATTGATTACTATGTAGGTATTGATTACCACTATGGGAGAATAATTTTGTTAACTTTTTTTTTATACAATGCTATTTAGTTTTTAAATTAAAATATTAATTTATTTTTAAATAAATATATATCTTTTTATTTAAAAATAGTGGGCTAGAGAGATAGTAGAGCAGGTAAGGCACTTGACCTTGCACATGGCCATGCCTGGTTTGATCTCCTACACCCTATGGGCCTTGACAACCAAAAAGAATGATCCCTCAGACCTCAGGGTTTACCTGCTTCCAAATAAAGACAAAAACCTCATGCTTTTAAAAATAAAATTCAATATAGCATTACAAATGAAGTATGGAAAAAATTACAATATAAACAATACCTAATATAATTAAAACATTTAATAAATTAAATTAAAAATATTTAGGGCCTAGAGAAATAGTGCCGTAGGCAAGCCATTTTTCTTGCACAAGGTCTGCCAGGGTTTGATCCCTAGCACTACATAATGATGCCACTGAGCAACCACCACAAGTGATTTTTAGAGCACAGAACTGACTCAGGAGTAATTGTTGAGCACCACCATTGACCAAAACCAAACAAATGTATAATGAAAAAGAAATGACAGTAATGTTACTTAGGGCATAGATCTAAAATTCCTTAAGAATCTGTTATATTTCAGGGCTGGACCTAAGTTCAATCCCTGGCATCCCATATGGTCCCCTGAGCCTGCCAGGAGTGATTTCTGAGCAAAGAGCCAGGAGTAACCTCACAGCACCCCTGGGTGTGGCCCAAAACCAAACATAAAAAAAAAAGAATGCTATGTTTTAAATAAGCATTTATAAAACTTTGAACAGGTCAACATAGATGGTGAGCTGTGTTCTGGGCTGGGCAAAGGTTGTTTTATTTATACTCCCCACCTCCAAATCTATATAACACACTCTTCCAGATGTACTAATGAATACATGAGGTTAACTTATGTAGGTCATTCAACAAACATTCTATAATTCAAAACTAGATATTTATCTTCTCTAAGGTGCATGTTGAATATTAGTTTATATTTAGGAAAAATAAAGCAAAGAGCAATTAAGCCAAAACCTTCAACTCCCCCAAATGTGTTTGCCTGA
>PVKC010031041.1:0-14644 GCA_004027635.1 Crocidura indochinensis
AAAAAAAAAAAAAAAAAAAAAAATAAGAAAAAGAAAAAGAAAAATAGTAGAAAATGTTTCTCACATTTTTTTCTCTAAAATATAAATTCCTTTCTCATAATTCATTGGCATAATTATAATTTATGGATGTGATTATTTAAACTAAAAGCTCTTGGTTTTCAGTGCTACATAAACATTTCAGTATCTTACAAATGTTTCAAATAAAATACTTTGCATTAAGAAATCTCTCTATATATATATAAGTATATATATATATATATATATATATATATATTCCTCTACTTAGAAATAAAACTAATACTAACCAATCATTAGTGAAGCATTTCAGCTTTACTTTTCCAGAGTAAATTTTTTTAAAAAATAATCCTGAAAACACACCTTATTCTTCCACAAACTTAATTCTTCCATCTAACTTTCTATTATGTTCTTTTAGGTGTTCCAAAAAGTTATTTATATACAGATGAAAATAGTACCAAATTTTACAACAAATCTATAAAAGTGCACATAGGTGCATGTACACATGTGCATGCGCATACACACGCCCCACCACCAGCACCAGCTTGAAAATTTAAATTTTGTTTTGTTTTGTTTTGTTTTTGTTTTTGGGTCACACCCAGAAGTGCTCAGGGGTTACTCCTGGTGCCATGCTCAGAAATTGCTCCTGGCAGGCACTGGGGACCATATGCGGCACTGGGATTCGAACCGATGATCTTTTGCATGAAAGTCAAACGCCTTACCTCCATGCTATCTCCCGGGCCCCAAATTTAAATTGTGTTAAGTCAAACTCTTTTAAACATTAACCTTTAAACAAATCAAATGTTTGTGGGAAGGGGCTACAACCAACAGTGCTCAAGGACTTACTCCTAGAGGCACTAAGGATAAAGAAAACCAATGCTCATTGCATGGCAAGGCATACTATACAATTTGATCTCTCTGCCCTCCTCCCTTTTTATTGTTTGAGTCACACCCAGCTATCCTCAAATGGTTAACTCCTGGTTCTGTAATCAGGAATAACTACTGGAGGTGCTTGGTGAGAATATGGGATGCTAGGGATTAAACTTGGACTGTTCATGCAAGGTAAGCACCCTGCCCAGAAGCAGATAATTATAATAAATGTATAATTACCAAAGTATACATTTGAAGTAGAAGCCTAGAAAAAAAATCTAATGCTAACTTTCATAAAGCTCTCATGTAAAATATCAATTTCGTAATGCTTTGTATTAACTGTTAGAACAAAATTACAAGACTAATTCACTGTATCAACTATATTTACCAATATATTATAAGTGTTTCTAATTCCCCTCAATGTTCTCATTACACGAAAGTCAATATTAAACCCAACTTCCCCAAATGGATACACTCAATTGTATCAAACTGTTGGGTTTAATATTGAGAGTGAAAAAAAAAATCCAGACTTAACTTTTATAAGCACAAACAACACTCTTCCTGTTCATTAAGATCTGTAACTTAAAAAATCTAACTTCTGTTCACTAGTGGAAAGAACATGAGTCTTTGAATCAAAGTCATGAGTGAAAAATATGTTCCAAGGGTCAAAAAAAGAGATAGAACAGCAGTAAGGCAATTATATGACTTGAATACAGTCATCCTGGGCTCAAATCCCTTCCACAGCTTTATTTCCATTTCTACCAAGAATGATCACTGAGACAAGAGCCAGGAGTAAACCCTGAGCACACACTGATGTGGAAGAAAAGAAGGAAAAAAAGCATAACAAGGAAAGGAAAGAAGGCTTATTTTCTACTCATCAGTGATCATGGACTTTCCTAATTCACAAAGACGAAAACTGAAATCACATGCCTGTCAATCTGGATAGAACTCCACAGGTACCCTTCAGTAATTATTTCCCTTCCCACATTATTTTCTTTAGTTCACATCATCTTCTTTTATTCCTCTATTCTTTCTGCAGTTATTTCCAAAAACTGTTTTGGTACTGTTTTCTCAATCTCTCTGCTACTCTATTAGTTCAGTTATCTGTCAGACATAAATTAAGTCAGTTCATATCTAATCCATAAGAAAGAAAAGTAAAAATGTTGACAAATTATAAAACTCCATTTATATAAAATGGACAGAAAAGACAGAATGTAAAGTAGTAGCTGCCAGAAGTTGGTAGAAATTGCAGGACATACAAAAGAGATATTGAATGCTATTGGGGTATTAAGATTGTATGAGGTTTCTTTTAGTGGTATCAATAAAAGTATTCTAAAATAGACAGTACAAATATTACAGATTCTTATGAAGATTCCAAAATCACCCAACTACACATGTTAAAATGGTAACTCATATGGCATGGGAATTGTATTTCTATAGAACTATTTAAAATAGAATGAGGGGCCGGGCGGTGGCGCTGGAGGTAAGGTGCCTGCCTTCCTGCGCTAGCCTAGGAGGGACCACGGTTCCATTCCCCGGTTCCCCATATGGTCCCCTGTGCCTGCCAGGAGCAACTTCTGAGCGAATAGCCAGGAGTAACCCTTGAGCATCACCGGGTGTGGCCCAAAAACCAAAAAAAATAAATAAATAAATAAAATAAAATAAAATAGAATGAATGGGGCTGGTGAGGTGGCGCTAGAGGTCAAGTGCTAGCCAAGAAGAACCGGGGTTTGATCCCCCTGCGTCCCATACATTCCCCCTCAAGCCAGGGGGCAATTTCTGAGTGCTTAGCCAGGAGTAACCCTTGAACATCAAACAGATGTGCCCCCCCCCAAAAAAAAACAACAACAAATAGAATGAAGTGCATAAAATTAACTTTTGTCAAATTTTTGTCAACTTTTGTTAAATGAGCTTCCTAACCTTTTCAAATCAATTCCGGGGGGGGGGGGGCAGAACTGAGGCAGGTAGGGCACTTCCCATGTATTCAATTGTCCCGGGGTTAATCCA
Organism: Crocidura indochinensis; assembly: GCA_004027635.1. Classification (NCBI taxonomy): domain Eukaryota; kingdom Metazoa; phylum Chordata; class Mammalia; order Eulipotyphla; family Soricidae; genus Crocidura; species Crocidura indochinensis. Next base: position 2,893 of record PVKC010031041.1, read on the forward strand.
TGGTATTTCATATTGTCCCCCAACACCTTCAGGAGTGGTTTCTAAGAGCTGAACTAGGAATTAGCCCCTAAGCATCCTCAGATATGTCCTCCCAATTTTAATTACTTCCAAGTCATTTTGCTTAAAATCCTTTTAAGACACATTCTAAACAAACTATTTCAGTTTTCAATAAGAATATGTCAATTGTGTTAGGTCCCTCAAATGTAAAACTACAGACTGGTTTCAATATGGAAATTATTTACTGGGCACTCTTTAGTACTATGCAAAAAAGCCCCTAACTTGGGGGAGGGGGGTACCCAGTCATTAGAACTTTTAATTTAGCTTAATTGCACTGAGAGTCATCTTATTATTTCATCTATCACCTCCTGTTTGTTTTTCAAAGATCTGATCTTCAACTCCTTTATAAAACATCCTCCAAACATTAAAGACTTTAATTAATCTCACAAATAAAGCCAGAGAGATATCATAGGGATTAAAACAGTTACATGTAGCGAATCCATGTTCAATCCCTGGCACCACATATAATCTTGGCACCCTGAGTACCATCAGGATAGATCCCGTAGCACAGATCCAGGAGTATCTCCTCACCAAAACAAAGATATACGAAACGCTCTACATAATGTGTGTGTATATATATATATATATATATATATATATATATATATATATATATATATTATCTCAAATAATTTCATATATTAGTTAACCTCTGGAAACTAACCATCTGTAGTATAAAATTATGCTATTTCTTTATATATCATCATGTCTAATACAGAATTGAAAACACTGAAAATAATAAAATAAGTGAAGGAGGAAAGGAGAGATAGCATGGGGGTAGGGCATTTGCCTTGCATGCAGGACAGTAGTCCGAATCCCGGATCCCATATGGTTCCCCTAGCCAGCCAGGAGCGTTTTCTGAGATTTCTGAGCATAGAGACAGGAGTAACCCCTGAGTGCTGCCAGGTGTAACCCACAAACCAAAATAAATAAATAAAAATAAAATAAGTGAAGGAAAAACAAATTAGACTAACTCAAAATATATCTTATTGTCACAATGATTATTTTTAAAGTTATTAGAGAAACATTTTTAAGACACTGATTCTTCACTGTGATCTTAAAATTTTCTTCATTAAGGTATGTACTCTGTAACAGAAGAAGTCAATTTTATCACCAGAAACAAGAAATTTAGGGTCAAGAAAGCTGTTAAAGGGAGCCGGGCGGTGGCGCTGGAGGTAAGGTGCCTGCCTTGCCTTGTGCTAACCTAGGATGGACCGAGGTTCGATCCCCTGGTTCCCCATATGCTCCCCCGTGCCTGACAGGAGCGACTTCTGAGAGAATAGCCAGGAGTAACCCCTGAGCGTCACCGGGTGTGGCCCAAAAACCAAAAAAAAAAAAAAAAAAAAAAAAAAGCTGTTAAAAACCAACTAGGTAATTAATTTCTTTACTACCTCCTACCATACCCGTAACCCCTTTTAGTTTGTCAATTCTTCATGAATTTATTATTTCTTTGCCAGAAAGGTAAAAAAAAATTTATCTGTTTTCTTATTTTTTTTTTCATTTTTTGGGTATTCATATCTTTGAAGGACCTGTTGTATCAAATAAAACTTTTCCCTCCTGCTAAGATACCTCCATCAATTTGATTAGCCTAGCCAAAGAAACTAGAAAGGAAGCAGGAAAAAGATTTTCCTCTTGAAAATAGGTAATTGTTTTCAATGCCCTTATATATTTATTACTTTAACTGTCATTATTATATGGCATTTATTTGTAAACTTTATGCCTCTAATATCTATTAAACCCCTGCAAAACTGATATTATATCTCCAATTCCATTCTAAAAAAATCTGATTTCAATTCAAGAAGCACTGAGCACCTATCATATGAGACTTGAGTATAACTTCCCCAGACCATATCAAACATTTCATTATTCTGTGTACCAGCGTCCAATATATATTTTCCAAATATAGTCAAATTCAGTATTCATTTTCCACTTCCTACATTGCTTCCTCCCTCCATTGCCTTAACTGGTACATCAGTTTTATTTTTGCCTTAAGCCCAATTATTATCTCTCATACAAGAAGCCTTTTTCATTTCCAGTGAAAAATGAACTTTTCCTTCATCTATGATTCCCAAAAGTTCCACTTAACCTGACAGATCACTTACCATATTATTATTTGTGCACATGTGATCTTCAAAAAGACTAGCAAGCATCAGTTCCCATGTATTTATAATCTCTGCAACAGAAGTGCTGCAAAACTATTCCTTTAAATAATGACTACTACACTTACTAAAAATCAGTTTCTCCAACTACAAATAATACACTATTTTGTTCTTTCCAAACTTTTAAATATGTAGTAATATGCACATATAAACATACACTCAAACACACCTTCTGTGAGGGGAAGAAAGTGTAGGGTAAATTCTTTATAATTCTAGCTCAATTTTTTCTTGGAAAAAAGATTTAAAGAAATAGTCTAACATCACTGCACTTATCAAGTAGGTCCAACTTCCCAAATTATTCCATAAACCCCAAATCACCAGGGTGTTATACCTGTCTAGTGAAGAATGCAATATTAATTAATTCACTGTCAATTATTCTTTATAACAAACAAAATTTCATATGAGTTATCTTTTGGGAGGAAAAAAAAGTTTGTGTTCAAATTGTTAGTAATGGAGTAAATTACCAAAATGAATAAGAAATTCAAGACAACAAGAATGGACAACATAAGCTCCCCACCTTCATCTTCACTCTACAATAGACCTTTTTTTCTGTCAGAATTAAATCTCCATTCATAGTTTGAGGAACCACCAATGATAAGACTGAAAAGGAAACAAAACCTTTTATATCTTCACACTTACAACTGATAAAAACATGAATGATGTAGCCTAACGATCTAGGTTTGGAAATATTAATCCTGATTGAACTACATAAAGAAAGTCTGAAATTCATACTGCTAGTATCCAGCTGAAATGTTCTGCACCTAATAGAGACACCATGGCTTTGATACTCTTGCTACCTGGCCTCACTTTTTCACGACTGGCTCCCAGATTTCCTATTAATTCTGTGATATAACTGCATGTTATAGTTTCTACATTTCACATTCTTCTTAACAACTCTTAATTTAGCTTCACTTTTTGGTTTGTTTCTAAGATAGCTTTCCCAATAGAAGGCAATCGAAAACAAGCAGAGTAGATCATTCACTGATTGATAAGAAGAATGTTTTTACCCTACAGTTATTAAAAATAAATGTTAAATGGAAAAGTTATTCTGTAGGGGCCTGAGCGATAGTGCAGCGGTAGGGCATTTGCTTTGCATGCAGCTGGACCTGGTATTGATTCTCAGTGTCCCATATGTTTCTCCAAGCCAGGAGCAACCCCTGAAAGTCACTGGGTGTGGCACAAAAAAAAAATTCTGTAATTTTATACAACACACAAGAGGAATATATTTACCCTGTTGTTACTAAGAATAAAAGTTAAAGAGAAAAATAATTCTTTAATTTTATACTCCAACAAAATTTTGGAAGTAACACAAATTCTCAACTAGGGGCCAGAGTACATCAGGCTGGGTCCCTCTTTTTATTTTTCTATGAAATGATGTTTTAAAATAAATCCTTTTTAAATAATTTGGGACCAGTGATAGAGTTCACTAGCCAACCAGGGGCAATTTCTGAGTGCAGAGCCAGGAGCGACCCTTTAGCACCACTGGGTGTGGCCCCAAAACCAACCAACCAACCTATCAATCAATCAATAAAGTTTTAAAAAAAAGCCTAGAAAAAAATGGCCAGAGTACAGTGAGTAAAGTGCTTGCCTAGCAAGAGGAGACCTGAGTTCAATCCCCAACAATGCATATGGTCTCTCAAGCAGCATTAGTAGCCCTAATTATCTCAGAATGTCACCAAAAATTAGCACACCACACACACACCCGACACACACACACACCATCTAGAAACGTCTCTGAATGTCACCAAAAATTAGCACACCACACACACACACACACACACACATACACAGCCCATCTAGAAACAATGTCTTTAATTCTATTGATACCAGTTTCCCTTAATTTACATAGTTTTCAAACTCAGTCCTCTGAGTCTTGACTCAAAACATTTGGTTCAATTTTATACTAAGGTCTTATTCTTTGATTGTTATTGTTGCAGTGGAGGAGGCAAGGAGTATCTGCAGTTGTTGCAAGATTCCACTCCAGTGTGTGAAGGTTTCCCAGGGTTTAATGCAATACTCCTTACACATGTAAGACAAGTTCTATGACTAAGAACTTTTTGACCAAGAACTAGCCCTAGACTCTAAGTTTGACTTTTTCTTTTCTTTGTGCTATGCAATTAATAAGAATAATTTTAATGTGTCAGCTATTTATTTTCACATTGCAGAAATGCATTTGGCTTCATTTAGCTATCTTTAAGTATCATGTCATTAATTGTGCTATCTTGAATTAACCAGCAATGTGTTAGTTGTATCGTGTCAAATAAATATATACTGTTCAATATTCGAGTGGCTAATAAAAATTTTGTTTTTTGGGTCACACCCGGCAGCGCTCAGGGGTTCCTCCTGACTCTATGCTCAGAAATCACTCCTGGTAGGCACAGGGGACCATATGGGATGCTGGAATTCGAACCTCCGACCTTCTGCATGAAAGGCAAATGTCTTACCTCCATGCTATCTCTCCAGCCCCCATAATTTTTCTCATGTATTAAATCAAATCAAATCAAGGCCCTCAATTTTATCTGACTCCACAGAAAAAGAAGCTACCGTAGGAAATATAAAATAATAGTTTCAAAAAGTATGTTTTGCATTACAAGAAAAACACCGATATCAGCACTAGAGCTCAATCAAAATTAATCTGTCACTAAGAAAAAAATTTCAACTACTATATAACACAAAATGTGAACTCCTAAACAAACTTATGAGAAAACTGATAGTGCTTTCAATTTTAAAGACTAAGAATACTCTTGAAAGACATTTCTCAACTCTGGAAATGTTCTGTTTCATTTATAAAAGTGGATTATCTAGGGCCAAAGTGATAGTACAGTGGGTAGGGTGTTTGCTTTGCATGCCGGCTAGCTGGGTTAGATCCCTGACATCCCAAATGATCCCCTGAGTACTGCCAGGATTTAATTCTTGATTAGAGCCAAGAGTAACCTCTGAGCAACGTTGAGTGTGGCCCCAAAACAATCAAAAAAAAAAGGTAGTTAACTATTTCTTAGTCTTTTTCAGCTCCAGAAATCTATTTGAGTCAATAGGTCCCATCCATAATTCACTAAAAATGCATAGTAAATAAACAAATGCAGTCTATTTGTATTTATTCAATTTATTTAATCTACTCAGCCAACTCCATAGCCAGGGGTCCTTAAATTTTTTAAACAGGCGACCAGTTCACTGTGTCTAAGACCGTTGGAGACCAACTATAGTTAAAAAAAAAAAAAAAAAAAGAAGAAATTCCTATGCACTGTCTTATTTTGAAGAAAAAAATGGAAATAAATACATTTAAAATAGAGAACAAGAAGAGGAATTGAGAGAGAGGAGGAGAGTTTAAGAGTGCAACCACACATTCCACACATACACACTGTACAGCGGACCCAGGACGAGTCAGTTTACAAGAAGGACAGGCAGCAGTGGGGAGAAAGAAAAAAAAAAAAAACAACCAGTAGGCCAGCTCCTTGGCAGGCCACCTGTGGACTAAGGGCCATAGTTTGTGGACTCCTGCATAGACTGTTCTCGAAAGAGATGTCAACCAAGCTGTGAAAATTTATGGGTACACTGGCCACACAGCTGAAAAATGGCAATCTCAGGACAAAAGGGTGAGCCAAGTTCCCGTACTGCTGAAGCCACACTACTGCACTCGTACTGCTGAAGCCACACTACTGCACTCGTCTCTCCACTTTGCCAATGGCCCTGCCTCAACATATCTCTATGACTCTCCAGAGAGACCAATCTGACCAAAACTACAGGTATACTGGTATTTAGGCTGACATTGCCAGGACTTTTTTGGAGTGTTTTGGACTGATTGTGGGCACCCTTCCCCCCCAACTCACCTCTACCCTCACCTTCTCAAAGCAAAAACTGCAATATCAGCAATTAGGGCTTGGAATTTCTAGACAGTGCAACAACTCCATTTTTTTTTTAATGTAGCCATGTGACAACTCCAATAGGGCTTAGAATTTCTTAACTGCACGACAACCTCATTTTTTTAATATTGTCATCCCCATAGGAACATACCAATTTAGACACAGATATGTAACTGAAGCCATCTAATGTTCAAAACAAAAAAGTCAGAGATTGATCAATTAGCAAAAAGAGATTTACACAACTTTCTGACAATGAATTAATGACCTCAATCAAAATACAATAATTTTCACAAATGTTCTTATTGTAATACTTTCTTTTTTCTTAATTTCACTCCCACTTAATGAAACAAATGTACTATGATCAAACTATATAATACATAGTCTTTTATATATGTTTAAAAAGAAAAGTTTTTAAAGTTTCAAAAATAGTCATTTTTGAAATGACAAAATTGGATTTTTAAAATGCTTAAAACAGGAACTGAAGCGATGGCACCTGCCTTGCACGCGCTAACCTAGGATGAACTGCATTTAGATCCCCTGGTGTCCCATCTGGTCCCCCAAGTCAGGAGCGATTTCTGAGCAAATAGACAAGAGTAACCCCTCAGCATCACTGGGTGTGCCCCACCTCAAAAAATGCTTAAAACAGAAAAAAGCACTCACTTTATTATACTGTTTCAAAACAGCATGTAAACAAACACTATAATAATTTCGTAAGCACTTGTACTTTATCATAAACCAGTATTAAGAGCATAGTGTCTATTTTTCTAGTTTCAAAACCTTCATAATCTCCCTTTTAAGACATTTATCCTCCTTGCAACTCCATTCACAACATTGTAAATGAAAATATTCTTTTTTTCCCCACCCCCGAAAATACTCTTATAAAAAATACTGAGTACTGTATTTTCACAATAGGCAAGAAGCCTTTTACACCAGGGAATGTTTAAAAAAACAATGTCAAGCATCAAAAAAATAAAAAATGAAGAAAATAAGTTTCTAAAGTTTATGTGCTGAAGGCAGGAATAAAAGTAGTAGAATGGGGGGGGGGGGGAGAATAATTACAAGTTAAGGTTGTTCCATTCCTGATTGCAAACTGCAAAGACTGGAAAAAACCTATTTTAAATCAGTAGCTTGCTTGTAGGGGGAAGGAGAATGTGTGTAGGTGTGTCTGTAAAGGTGTGTGTTTAGGGGGGTGTTCTAATTGTGAAGAGAATCAAACACAGGACATACAAGGCAAGTGCTCTAAGCTAAGCTACATTCTAGGCCCCTTTAGATTTTAGTTTGCTTTGGGTTTATTTCATAAAGACCACAGCACTGTGGTGTTATGGGTTGTAAGACACAAAGCAGATTTAATAACTCAAAGCCTTAGTAGAGTTATTTACCCAGCCTTGGGAACATTTTGAAAACAATCCTGAAAGAAAATTATTAACATTCCAGGGCTAGAAAAATAGCGCAATATAGGGTGCTTGCCTTGAATGCTACTGTCCCAGGTTTTATCCCTGGCATCTCAGATGTTCCCCCACTCTCACAAGGAGCTCAGAACTGGGAGTAACCCTTGAGCACTGCAGCCTATGACCCCAAAACAAAAAGCCAACCAAACAACATTTATTGAAACTCCACAAAATGGAATCAGAGCAGCAGTGCAGCCAATAAAGTGCTTGCCTTACAGAGAGGCAACCTGAGTTCAAACTCCGGCACTTCATATGGCCCCCTAATGTCCCTCCAAGAGAAATCTCTCACTGCTGGAATCAGAAATAACCTCTAGGAACAAACAAATGAAGTCTCAATACAAAACAAAACCAAAAAAGTTACATAAAATGATCATCTGGAAAATGAAGATATTACTTGTCTTCTCTGTATTTGTCATTTAAGGATATATATTTTTGTTTTATAAGGTAAAAGCCAATATAAAGCTATAAATCAACTAATAAATAACTAAGTAGCACATACCAAAATAAATTATACTATTTTGAAGAACCAAATTTAAAATTAGTCTAATAATACCTACTATTGTTAATATTAATAACTCAAATTGAATTTTAAGTGCTTGATAATCTATGAAATGTTAATGTTGTATATATATTATGATTGTCTTGTTCTTGACTCTTTACACTAATCCAGGGGTCTCAAACTCACAGCCCGTGGGCCGTTTGCGGCTCTCTGTACATTTTGTGACCTGCAGCCCGCCTTCAAATATCACAGTATTCGAGATTATTCGCTTACCGAATAATCACAATAAAAATCGCATTAGTAAGAAAAAAACGCATTAAACATTCCCATACCCCGAGCAGTTCCGTTCAGGGTAAGCAAATGTTTAATGGGATTTTCTCCTAGTATTGTGCCTCTTAGGTGCATTGAGGTTCAGGGATTATAGTGTAAGTGGCAGTAGTATTTGCTTCTATCTCAAGCACCAAAGATCATTTCTAGGAAAGTCCTCCAAGCATACTAGCAGATTGCATCCTCCCACCCCTTCCAGGTACCACCAAAACATAAAAACAAAAAAGATGTCAGCAGAGCTATCACTCACAATTTCACTACCTGTGCCCATTCTCAACATGATGTCCAAGAGGTCAAATCAGGTATTTAAAAATCATTTGGGGGGGGGGGGGGGCGGCACACCTGGTGACGCTCAGGGATTACTACTGGCTATGCACTCAGAAATCACTTCTGGCTTGGGGGACCATATGGGACAAGAGAGATCGAACCTCGGTCTGTCCTAGGCTAGCGTGGGCAAAGCCTTACTCCTTGCACCACCACTCTGGCCCCTTGAAAAACATTTTTAAAGAAATACTAATATTCAATCCTTTAGTTTTCACTTTAATTCTGTTTAGCTTCAATTATAAAGTATAAAAATAATTGCCAAATCTTCACCTTCACTCCCGAAGCTTTCTATACCTTTAATTTCCTCTAGGACACTTCCAATTATAGATCAATTCAATAACAACTCCCAACTTAACAACTCCCTTGTCTCATACAAGCTCCCAGTCCTAAAATTTTCATTGGTGCCTATTTACAATACACTATCATCTTCTCAAAACAGCAAAAGCAGTTTGGCTATGCAGCATTCTATGGCTGCTTATAAACTTCAACTAAAAAGTTGTGAATTAGAATAATCATGATATATTAAGCTCACACTAAGTACAAAACCCTTCAAAATATTTTCAGTTATCTCAAAACAAAATTAGATGTTATAATTTTCAAATAACCAAAGAAGAAAATAAAATAAAGTTTGAGGAGTACAAGGTCATAAAACCTGCTAAGTGGTAGACCTTGAGCAAAAAAATGTCCTTGCTAACCATACATGACCATAAATAACAGAAAATAGTATAAATACCAGCAGATATAAACTTGAGTTAATCAAGATTTCTTATATTTCACTCATTTGTTCCATTCCTAAATGCCAATAGGCTATTTAAGAGTTTCTGCAAAGCTGATGCTAATATAGTTGCTTAAAAATCATCTAAGGGGGCCCGGGAGATAGCATGGAGGTAAGGCGTTTGCCTTTCATGCAAAAGGTCATAGGGTTCGAATCCCGGTGCCCCATATGGTCCCCCGTGCCTGCCAGGAGCAATTTCTGAGCATGGAGCCAGGAGTAACCCCTGAGCACTGCCGGGTGTGACCCCAAAAAAAAAAAATCATCTAGGAGGGGTTGGAGATAGCACAGCCACAAGGGTAGGAAAGTGGACTTGCACAAGGTCAACCCAGGACAGACAATGGTTCAATTTCCTACATCCCATATGGTTCCCTGAGGCTGCCAGAAGCTGTTTCTGAGCACAGAGCTGGGAGTAAACCCTGAGCACTGCTGAGTGTGACCCAAAAACAAACCAAAAAATAATAACAATAATAATTTTTTTAATCATCTAGAAAATGTGAGATTCTGAGTCACTGGGCTTAGGTATTTCTGAGTAGTTTTGTTTGTTTGTTTAATCACATCCTCAATTCCAGCACACATTAATTCAATAAAGACTGCAGATCTACTCTATCAAGTCCAAAAACTTCATATCAAATACCTTTTTAACATCTGATCCTACTGCGTTCCATTCTACAAATATAAATATTCTGAAGGCCGTAAGTTCAATGTGTACTCCTCTACTGGAGAATTTTTAATTCCCTAATATCCTAGATAGTTAATTCAAACAAAAGGTAAAGGAATGGTACAAGAGGACAAAACCCAAGAAGTAGCTATTTCCCCCTTTCTGCTACACTGGCTTTACCTTTCTCTACATCCATCCAAATACTTGGAAAGACAGATCTGATCTTATCTTCAATAAAATGTTTGACAACTAACCACAACAATCCTTCACTATCAATAAATTTGATTACATGCTATCTTCTACCACTCTATATTAATGGCCTTAACCCGTCTTTTAAAAGTTGGGGGTTTTTTTGTTGTTTTTTTGTTTTTGGTATTAGGGTCACACTCAGCAGGTGTGCTCAGGGGTTACTCCTGGCTCTACGCTAAGAAATCAAGAAATAACTCCGGGCAGGCTCAGGGGACCATATGGGATCTGCCTGCAAGGCAAATGCCTTACCTCCATGCTATCTCTCAGGCCCCTTAAAGGTGTTTTTTGTTTTAGTTTGGTTTGGGTTTTTTTGGGGGGTTTTGGGCCACACCCGGTGCTCAGGGGTTACTCCTGGCTATCTGCTCAGAAATAGCTCCTCGCTGGCAGGGAAACCATATGGGACACAGGGATTCGAACCAACCACCTTAGGTCCTGGGTTGGCTGCCTGCAAGGCAAACGCAGCTGTGCTATCTCTAAGGCCCCTACAGGGTTTTTTTTAAAGTGCATTATACATTTTGATTTTAGTTCCACAAATACATATCTAGATGCTAAGTATGCTGGAAATTTTGAATTAACAATATTTATTTTCTACCTATGTGAACAATACTTAATACCTAATGATTCAAAGATAGCAGTACTACCACTTATATGCTATAATCAATACCATGGGTAAATACTTCAATATCTCTAAAATAAAGTGTCCAAGCCTATAAATTTTCAAGTTGCTGTGAAGTCAATTAAAAATTAGAAAAAATTTACCAAGAAAATCTGTCACGTGTGCTGATAAATGTTAGCTGTTCCTATTTCCTGATAATGCCTATAATAAATTTTTCCTAGAGATTAAATTTAGAAAATGTCTAGGAAATCACATATCCAGAAAAATTCACTTATCAACCGAATTCAAAAAAGGCTTGCTCAATAAACCATCTCTGATTAAGTAACAAGTTAAGTAGAATAACTCTAAAAAAATACAGTAAATTTAACTTTACTAACAACAAAAATTTAACAAAGTATATAATTCTAAAAAGTGCTAACTGTGCAGAAAAAAAAAGTGCAGAAAAAAAAATGGGAACTGTGCAGGATGGGGGGGGGGGGGACCCAACCCGGATCTCCTAATTTGGCAAAAGAGGGAAGGAGGGGGTGCTGGCAAGGTTGTGCTAGAGGTAAGGTTTCTGAGGTGTCTGCCTTGCAAGGGCTAGAAAGATCAGGATTCGATCACTGGGCATCCCATGTGTTCCCATAAGGCAGGAGCAATTTCTGAGCGTTTAGCCAGGAGTAACCCCTGAGCATCAAAAGGGTGTGGCCCGGAAAAATAAAAGAGTTGGAAAGAGGGAAGAAGGGAATAAAAGAAGGGGGGAGGGAAGGAAAGAAGGAAGGGAGGGAGGGAGGGAGGGAG
>PVKC010031042.1:0-14639 GCA_004027635.1 Crocidura indochinensis
TCCCTCCCTCCCTCCTTCCCTCCCTCCCTCCCTCCTTCCTTCCTTCCTTCCTTCCTTCCTTCCTTCCTTCCTTCCTTCCTTCCTTCCTTCCTTCCTTCCTTCCACGTCACATCAGAAGCACTCGAATTTACTCCTGGCACTGCACTCAGAAATATCTCCTGGCATATTTGAGAACCATATGATGCCAGGGATCGAACCCAGGTCAGCTGCGTGCAAGGCAAATGCCCTATCCACTGTGCTATCGCTCCAGTGCCCTGTTCAGGGTTTTTAGTGAACACAACCTCTCATGGTAGAGTGGCATTGGTCGTGACAGGATTCATTCATGTTCCATGCTTCTCTCCTTCACAGTAACTGAAAAATGCTACGAAAGTGAATCCTGCACAGATAGTGAAGAGGAACTGAAGACAAAGACTGGCTCTGTACACAGACCCCTCGCCCTAACTGTAAAGAAAGAGCCCAAAGAGGAACGAAAGGGACCCAAGAAAGGGTCTGGTGCTCTGGGCAAAGCCAACAGACAAGCATCCATTACCGGCTTCTTCCAGAGGAAGTGAGCTGCCCTCTCTGAGGACAGCAATGTGGAGTGGTCGAAGGAGATGAAACTCTTGCTTACTGTGTAAGTTCATAGAAACACCTTGCTTCACCTGTACACGACTGTTTTCCTCCCGGAGGATTCCACATGCTTCTGATCGTTAGCCAAACAGAAGTTACCTGGAAGCAAGCCGCAGAAGAATATTTTAAAAATTGTGTCCTTCTGACGACATTTTCAAGCACAGCTTTACCTGTCCAGGAAAAGAAATTTACTTTGAAAATAAATTGAAGCAAGTTTCAGAATAATCCCTAAAACTTCAGTGGCTCATCTAGTCACCCTTGCTTACCTTCTTGTGTCCTTACACACATGTGGCTCAAGGATATAGTCCTTGTTGCTTTGTATTTTGGGACTTGTATGTGCCTATTAGTCATGAGTTTCACTGTTGTGTTTACTGATGTGTTTACCCATCACTATTCCTTCCCACAGCCACACTTCTGGGTAAAGGTGGTTCACTTTAAGTCTTCTAAATCTTGGGTGGTCTCAAGGCTGCAATAGAAATCTCCCTGTCACCCTCCTATGCTGTAGAAAATGCGCTGATGCCTGGCTACAGACCAGCGCACTACTGTGCTCTACCCCTTGTACAGAAGCTCTCTAGACCATCATCATTTGTGAGTGGCTAAAGAGAGTCTTAATACAAGCTCCAATAGAAATATACCAAGGTGTTCAGCTCCCCTGAAATCAGAGTCAGCAATGATGGTGACCTGTCATGATGTTGGCACAGGCGTGCTCTGCACTACTCTTTGGTTTTTGTCTCTTCCCCTCTCCCTATCCCTGGACAATTAAATAAAGGCTAAAAAGAGAAATTCTTTCCTATAGACTTGAATTTATTCCTTTCTGTATACAATAGTCAGTAAAATTTCATCTCAAAGAGACTGAATGTTCAGAAGCAGCACTTTCCCAGAAGAGGAAGGAGGAACCTTTATACATTTATGTTCCTTTGTACAAGTTTAGACTCCCTAAAAAGAGTCTAAAAAAATTGAGTTGGTGGGATGTTGTCTAAAAAGCAAATGAAGGGGCCAGAGCGGTGGTGCAGTGGTAGGGCATTTGCCTTGCATGAGGCTGACCTAGGACAGACTGTGATTCGACCCCTCCCCACCCCACGTCCTATATGGTCCACCAAGCTAGGAGCGATTTCTGAGCGTATAGCCAGGAGTAACCCCTGAGCATCACCAGGTGTGGCTCTCCCAAAAAAAAAAAAAACCAAAATAAATAAATGAAAATAAAAAGCAAATGAAATATTTTTATTTGTGCTGATGTGAAAATCTAATCTGTATCTTATTTATTTGGCTTGGTCAGTGAGCACAGAGGCAAACGACTCACAGAGCCGGAAGCTAAACTGCATTTGCCACATTGCTTGCTGTTGTCCTAAATAAGGCAACTGCTGTTAAAGTTAGGGCTGTGATATGCCTTGGATTAGTCTATGCACTTAGTTGTCAGCATCCATAGTTTTCCAACCAGGCATTCCAGGGGCTTGGTTCAGACAGAAGGAGGGCCAGAAAAAAGATAGCTCAGTGGGCTAAACACTTGCTTCACTTGCAAGAAGCCCTCATTCCTATCTCTGACACCTCTTAGTTCCCTGAGGATTAATTAAGCAAGGAGCAGCCCTTGAACATCACAAAGTGTGCATCCCCCTCCCCCACCTCCCTCTAAATAAAAGCTGTGCTAGTATTAAATCTAGGAGTTGAGAAAGTGGGGACTTGGTGTAACATAGCAAGGGAAGGTTGGCTTTTCCCACAGCAACTTTTTTTTTTCCTGGTTTGGGGGCTATACCCTGCAATGCTCAGGTCTTACTCCTGGCTCTGCACTCAGGAATCATTCACTCTTCACAGGCTCAGGGAACCATATGGGATGTGGGGATTGATTAAATCCAGGTCCATGTGTGCAAAGCAAACACCCTATCCACTATACTATCTCTCTAGCCCCAACCCCTTTCTTTTAAAAAAATGTTAATGGGTGGAGAAAGGAATAGAAAACCTGAACTTAAATTTTGTTTGAAAAATAAAAAATTTTGGAACTGAATTCCTTTCAAGCGGTTATTTTTGTCATTGCCTCTAGTCATTTTACTAATTTAGAGAAAAATTTATTTTTCTGTTGTTTTATTTTGGTAAGCAGTGTTCAGGGCTTACTCCTGGCTCTGCACTCAGGAATCATGCCTGGCTGGCTGAGGGAACCATATGGAGTACCAGAGATTAAACCTGTGTCAGTCATGTGCAAGGCAAACAGCCTTCCTGCTGCATTATCTCTCCTGCCTCCAATCTAGTATTTTTAAAAAATAAACTCTGGGATCTCTTAGAAGACTAAATTTTGAAATGGAAAAATGTGATGTTGGTTGTAATCCTAACCCTGAAAGGTTAATGCAGATCCTGTGATCCTGAAGCCCAGTGCACTGCAGGAGTTTTGAGAGGATGGCATGGCTTAGTAAGCCCTAACTTTCTCCTTTCTCTTTTTATACAGACTCAACCCTTTTACCCTCGAGTTCAATTTGGAAAATGGTCTTAAAATAGTGCTTTACCAGGAATATCTGATGAGTCTTAAATGATGGAACAGCAGCTGTGTTCAACAATCTAAACTGCCCAGAGCAAGACTGGTTTTCAGTTATTCTGGTCTGAGCTTGCAACCTCAGTCTGAAATGCAGAGGGATTCATTGCCGTTTTCATTTTCTTCAGGGAAGTCTTCATTTCAGCACACCTCCTTTTTTAGAGCCAGTAGCATCTAGTTCTGTTACTACACACTCGTAGTAGTTTGGATTCTTGATCAGCATGCAAGTTTTTAAGCCTCAGATTCATTAGCAAATGGAATTCAGATTCATTTCCATGGGCCCATGAAGAGTGAAGTACTCTGCACACAGGTGCCTTCCTTTCTGATTCATGAAAGATGCTGTCTGTTCTCTTGCTTCCAGCTGTCAGTTGGATCCTGAAAGAAAGATAATTGTGCTGCTTAGGAAAGGCTTAGAGATTTTCCTACTTTTTCTATTCAAAGTGATGTTTTTAAGTGTCTCTGTTTCCTTTGTTATTAACACCATTTTATGTGCCCTGCTGCATGTTAGACCTCTGCCTCAGGCACCGAAGGATATGAGTCCCAGCTTTTGACTGGTCTTGGTTCCAGTAGAAGAGACAAACCAGTGGGATGAAGTTCCCAGGAGGAGCACAGTAGCACATATATGAGCATAAGAGGTGCATGTGTAAAAGAGATGATGGTGACAATATCTCCTGGAGGACAGAAAGCCAGGTGTTGTTTTTTTTTGGGGGGGGGAGGGTAATACATGAATAGAATTTTTCCAGAGAAGGCAGGGACTGGGAGGGGGCCGTTGGGGAAAATGGAATGTAGGATTTGGGAATAGGGAGTAAAATGTTAAACCATGAAGGTGGGGTTGTGCTAGGGAGTTTGGGTTTTATTTCGAAATTTCTGAGGGCCAGCTCACAAAATTGAAGAAGGAGGAACATGAGTTGATTCAGCAGTCTGTAAATTATGCCTGGCCTGGCCTCATCACATGTGTCATGAAGTGAGTGTTTCTCCCAGGCCCCGTACATTGGGCCTCAGTGCCAGTGGATTAAAGTGAAAGTCCTAATGGGATTAGGAAGAAATGTCATGTTGCACACAGACGGCCTCATCTGGCAGTCAACATGGACAACTGCAGCCGCACCCCGTCACTTCAGCAGTGCTGATTTCTCTCATAGAAAAACTCTGATTTTTTTTTATAAAAAAAATGATTTAAAATATGCACATTTTTCTCTGACATCCTCAAGCTTCCACTAGCCACCAGGGTGGGGGAAAAAACAGAGTAGGGTGAAGGAGGGGAAGAGTTCTATTCCTTTTCTATCTTTGTTTTTCTAAGAAGACGTTCGTTATGACACAGGAGAGTGCTGAAGAGAAGGGCCTTATAAGGAAACTAAATAGTTTCTTCAGGACACGAGTAGAAAGAGTGCATAATAATGCATTTGCCAGAAACGTACTCTGTGTCAAGACTCGTTTTGGTAAACTTGTCTCCTAGCCTCGGTTCTGGAATCTCAGTATGCGGTCATGCAGCTTTCTACCACCACGAAACATTCTGGCGCTGCCTCAGTGGCTTGTGAGGAGGCAGTATTGCTCTCTGAGTTATTGCCCTGGCGGCTCCATCAATTAACCTATGCTGTCACCATGCCCTCACTGAGGGCACATTGTACCCAAATGACTGCATTTCGGACTGGCCACTCCCTGCTACATGACACTTCTCACCACTTGTATCTGTGTCCAGTTTTTTTGGAGTGCTAAGTGCGGGCCACCCACAGAATGCCACCCAGGTTTTGTAGCCAAAGAAATTTGGTAAGAATTCTGATCCAAACCCACCTTAACTCTAGAATTCTCCGCCTCCTTCAAAGTCTACATGATGTCTGGCTCCCACCCACCTCTGTTCTTGCCAGACTTGTTATTGAGGCTTCACCTTGGCTTCTCTTCTCCAGCTCCTACTCTTCTTTCAAATAGTCCTAATTTCTTCATGGCTAATCCTTCTTTAACTTCTTTCTCTGGGTCTTTTAGGCTTACTTTGTCAACGTTCTTATGTCATCCTTTTACTGGACTGCTGTTGAAGAATGGAAAAAACATGCTGTTCAGTATCTGCTCTGGATCATTTATATCCAAAGTGTCAGGCAGTTGTTGAATGCTCGTTATGTTCAGCCCTGAAAAAGCTACTTTAGGGATTGTAAGAACTCAGAGGTTACCATTTGAGAGTGACCGGGTAAAAAGTTAGACATATATACTAATAAGTGTCAAGCATATCACATTGTAGCTGAGATGGTGTTTCAATAATGGTATATTTTTCTCTTTCAGAAAAGAAAAAAGAGTGGTTTATCTTTCAGAAAAGAAAGATATAATGAAGAAAATTGTGCAAAGAGCATAGGACTTAAGGACAAAGCCTGGGATCAGTCCTTTGAACTATCTGTTCAGCCTTCTTACTTTTATTTTTTACTTCAACAGTATATATTAGATATAGAAAAATGTTCATTCAATAAATACCTTATCAGTAAGACTTCCAGACAGCAGACTGTTAAACAAGTTATTAGTAAAGTCTAGGAGAATCAAAAATTGTACATGGATTTTCATCTGCACAGGGGCAGGGTAGAAGGTCCTCCTAATCTTCATGCTATTCAAGGGTCAACCATACTCTTAATTTTTATAGACATTCTATGGTACAGGGACTTTTATCTCCATTTTACACATGAGAAAACTACAAGAAGTAATTTAGTTTAAGGTCACAAAGCAAGAGAGCAGAGCTAGGACATAAACCTTGACAATTTGGCCCCAATATTGAAGTTGTTGGAGTTGTTCTTAGCCAGTGGATCTTACATGGTGATGGTGCCAGGAATCAAGGTTAGGACTTCATATGTGCAAGGCAAGCTCTTTGCCTCTAAACTACAGTCCCTGGCCCTCCAGTGCCAGCAGCTTAACTACTGTGCTATACTCCTGTTGGCTGTATATCAATTCTTCATTTCTAATACCCAGCAATGATAGTTGTTCTTTTTTTTTTTTTTTCAGAATCCAGATGGAAGATAGTCTTCATATTTATGCCATTTAACCACTCATGGTTGGATGGGTCCTGGTTCCAGCATCCTTGCCAAGTGGTCTTGGATCTTTGAGAAATTCAATTATACTTGGTAAACCATAATTACTGAATTGAAAAGTTAGATACATATACTAATAAGTGTTAAGAATTTATGGACTAGGGCCAGAGAGATATAGTACAGTGTTCCATATCTTGCATGGAACCAACCAGGATTTGATTCCCAGCACCACATATGGTCCCCTTAATACTGACAGGAGAAAGTCTTAGGCATTGCTCAGGGAAAAGATAATAACTTGCATATATCCACTGACTTGGTTTCAGCTTAAATCAAGTTTCTGGTTTTCCTGGAAAAAGAATGCCAGTTTCTGGCCTTGACTTTGGCTTACTTAACCTTTGTAAGAAAACTAAAGATCTGGATAGGTTTTTGTCCTGATTGAAACATGACCGCAGGTTCAGGAGGAAGGGACCCTGAGCATGTGGTACCCAGTGACTCTGGGCTTGTCATCAAGGCAGTGTCCCATCATGAATATCAAAACTTCCTGAAACATGAAGATGACACAAACAGGGTATCATGTCTGTCCTGGATTAGATATGGTGTTTTCTGGTACTATTCTCACTGTACCAGTCCTCCATGCAGAGTATATGTAGTCATATAAATCAGTGTGGTCCTGATTATTAAGGATTTCCAAAGAAAGATTTAAGACCTCTGATTAGGACTTTGCCAAATTGGAAACTGACAGAATTGAACACTAATGTAGAGAGAATGCAAGAGATGCATGGGACTTGTATGTAGAGTGGTTTAATGAACTTCATGAGGTGACCAGTTTATGAGGCCATTTGACTATTTGACTAGGGGAGGAGACAAACCATAGAGCTCTCTCTCTCTCTCTCTCTCTCTCTCTCTCTAATTTTTTGGGCAGTTCTTAGGACTTACTCCTAATTCTGTGCATAGGGATCATTCCAGGTGGTGCTTGGGGGAGTGGGATTTGAACCAGGATCGAGCATATATAAGACAAGAGCCTTTACTGGCTGTACTATCTCTGTGCTCCACAAAGGTCCACTAAAATTGTTTATATACTTTCCACTATAAGAAGCCATTGGTGGGGGCTGGAGAGATAGCATGGAGGTAGAGCATTTGCTTTGCATGCAGAAGGATTGTGGTTCAAACCCTGGCATCCCATATGGTCCCCCCGAGTCTTTCAGGAGCGATTTCTGAGCATAGAGCCAGGAGTAGCCCCTGAGGGCTGCCAGGTGTGACCCAAAAACAAAACAAAGCCATTGGTGAATTTTCCCATGTCAAATTTTTACATTCAAAAAAAATTCACACTTTGTAGCCTGATGAGTTATCCTACTAAAGTACTGGTAAGTTCTAAGTAAAGCCCAGTTGCACCTGTTTCTAGTTAAGTTCAGACTTAGCAAGTAACTCCTTTGATTTCCCTTGGAAACCCAGGAGAGAGAATTGTCTTCAAATGTGAGAGGATTGATTCTTTCTTTGGGGTCATCTCATGCTTGGAAATCCTCTGGCTCTTGCCTGAGCCATAGTCTGAGTTCAACCATGGAGATGGGATTGGTTCCACAATTCCACTAAGGATCCATGTGGGCCATTCTCTGACGCACAAACTCACTCTGATTTTGACCTGGAACTGACTGCATCTCCCTGGAATTCTTTGGGCCAGAATGACCCATTGTCTTAGTCAACAAAAATTATCCCAAATCCTACTTATTGTCCCCTTAGTCCATGCCAGGTGCTTCCATGTACTTTGTATCACTTAATTTTAACCATTTCACAAGGCATCAAAGACATTATTTCATTCAGTTAGAAATTGGGTAGGGAAGCTTTCAGGAACTAAATGTCAGAGCTGTACTTTTAAGACAGAGTAAGTGCCCTGCCAGCTTCTGTCCTTTTAGTTTTATTTTAATCAGGGGTGGGAAGACATACCCAGCTGTGTTCAGGGATCCTCCTTGCATGCTTGAGGAATCAGGCAATGCTGGGGGAGTAGGGGTGTGGAACCTCGATGGGCTGTGTGCAAGGCAAGCTCCTTACCAGTTGTATTCTCTCTTTAGCCCCTCCCCCCCAACCTGAGCTTTTTTTCCCCAGTGGTGGGGCATAACACTCACACTGGGATTTAGGCTCATGTCTGACATTGAATGTTAATTCTGCTTGGGACTACACATGATAAACTGCTCCAGCAGTGATCTATTTGCTGCAAAGCTCCTTCTAAAACCATAGGAACAGCTCTCCTGTTAAACTCCCCTCTGTGACGCCCCCACTCTTATTTAAAAATTGGGCAGGGTTTGGTTCAGAGAGAGTACAGTGTGGGTAAGCACTTGCTTGCATGCTGCTGATCGGGATTCAAATCTGGCACTGCATGTTGTCCCCCAAGCACAGAGCCAAGAGTCCTGAGCACTGACTGCCACGTGTGACCTCAAAGCAAAATGAAAAAGGGAAACTTGAATTTAAATTTTCCTTATGTGAACACACCGGATACAGAAGAGATGCTCTGGGCCATGACTTTTTGCTCTCGGGCCAGAGGTCATCACTTCTTGGTTCTATAGCAAGATGTGAGCTCTCAAGGTGAGCAAAATAGTATTGCCTATTTACCACCGTTGTGATGTCTAGCAGCCTATGAGCTGGTTTGTTTTCCTACAAATGAGATCATACCTACCAGAAGATTTTGAAGAGTAAAGATCATTGGAAAGTGGGGTCCGAGCAATAGTACAGTGGACAAGGCATTTATTTGCCTTGCACACAGCCAACCTGGGTTCAATCTCCAGCACCTTATATGATCCCCTGAGCCCCACTTAGAGTGGTCACTGAGTGAAGAGCCAGAAGTAAAACTTGATCACTACCAGGGAACCCCTCCTCCCAAAAAAATAAAACAAAAAACCCACCAAAACCATGATAATTGGAAAGTGACCATTCATTGTGGGTAGTCAGTTAGAAATCACTTATTTTTGGCCTATACTTTGGTTTTAACATTACCTAGCCGAGAAAAAGAAGAGGTCTTTGGGAGATATGGGGATGGTCACTCAGTGGATTTAGGGGCTACTTACTCTTGCCTTGATGCTTGGAGCTCACTCCTGGTGCTGTCCAGGGGACCATATGCTGCTGCTGTTCAAACCTGGACTCTAGGAGCCTTCTCTCCAAGCCCAGAATGATCATTTCCCCCAACTGATTTTTTAATAGAATTCCCGTAGGTATTAGATACACATTGGGCTCTCAGAACTAATGCCCTGACCTAGTCGGGTATGTGGGCATCCTTACAATGTTACTAACTTGACCCTCCTTTCCCCTCTTTAGCACCCTTCCTTGCCTCTGAACTGTCATGGCATTGTGGATGCACTTTCCCCCTCTCTTTTTGAACAGTTCAGAGTTGAGTCCATGCCCTGATTGTCCATTCTATTCCCCCAGCACTTACAAATGGCAATAAACAGATCTCAAGCAATGTGTGGGTTCTCCTTGCCTCCTCCGATGTCCAGTATGTTTAGGCAATGTAGTTACAGTTGGGGCTCAGGTGTTTTTCCTGTTCAGCACCTGAGTTGAGGCCCCTTTGTGGTTTGCATCATTCCCAGCAAAGCAACCAATTTAACCTTCTATAGCAGGGCTCCTCAAACTTTTTAAACAGGGGCCCAGTTCACTGTCACTCAGACCATTGGAGGGCCAGACTATAGTAAAAACAAAAATTACGAACAAATTCCTATGCACACTGCATACATCTTATTTTGATGTGAAGAAACAAAATGGGAACAAATACAATATGTGGCCCATGGGCCGTAGTTTGAGGATCATTGTTCTACAGCATCTCAATGACATTTTGTTTTGTTTTGTTTTGTGTTGGGGCCACATCTGGTGGTCACAGGGCTTACTCCTGTATCTACTCAGGAATCCTGTCAGGCTTGGGAAACCATATGGGTGCCAGGGATCAAACCCAGGTCAGCCATGTGCAAGGCAAGTGACCTACCCACTGCAGTATTGCTCTAGCCCTAATCAATGACTATCTTATTTAAACTCTCCAAATCTCTCCCTCTTCCCCTCTCCAGAGGTGAAGTTTCAAGGCAGAAGAAGCCAAACTGGTCAACACTGTGACACTGGCTTGAGGCCAGTCAGCTGCTCCTGATGATGCTGTTGAACTCTTTTTTTTTTTTTCATGGACAGCCTGAGGGTTTCACCCAGCAGGCACACACACACAGGCAGCTGAGAATGCTTCATAAATTATGGTTTTGTTTGTTTACTTAAGACAGGCAATGGAGTGGAGTGGAAAAGGCCAGCACTTGGAGGCAAATGTGGGCTCAAGTCCTCATTGGTTACGTGACTTTGTCTTCAGAGAACCTTTTAGTACTTAGCACTAGCTCAGATGGTCTGCCCAAGTGTCATTCTGTTTGCTGGCCATCTCTTCTACTCTAAAAATTTACTTCATCTTTATAGGCTATTCTGGGGTCTAGGGGCTTCTTGGTCGTGATTTTCTTTCATACCAAAGACAGTGAGTGAGCCTAGAAATAGTAGACATTATTGAATGAGTGAGTGAATAAATGAATACATGAAAACATTCTGAGACTGCTTCCTTCTCTTTTCTCTTTTTCTTTCTCTTTTTCTTTCTATTCCTTCCTTCCTTCCTTCCTTCTTTCCTTCCTTTCATCCATCCTGGGGAAATCATTTCATTTGGATCTCAGTTTTGTGAACTGTGAAATGAAAACATTGGTCTCTATCCCAGATATACTGAGATGGCAAAATTGAGTCCTCTAACATATGACCTGTGCTCTACTATGCCAGGCCCTGAAAATACAGAATCACGAACAAGTCAGACACAAAACCTGCCTTCATGGAGTTTTGACAGGGAGAGGCAGTCAAATAATGGCATACACAGGTACTTACTAGTGAACACACAGGTAAGACAGATCTGAAGGGATCCATGTGAATGGACATGAGGCTCAGAATTCACAGGTAACTAGAAGTTGGCCAGTTAATGGGAGGGAAGACAAGAATGAATAAGAAGGTGATGCATGATGAGACTAAAGATGCAGACTGGGCCAGACTGTCCAGAGCCTGTGCCTAAGAAAAGAGATTAATCATCCCAAGGCAAAAGGGAGCTATCCAGACACTTCCTCTCAATCTCAAGAGTTCACTAGCAGAAATAAAAGGAAAAGCTGAGCCTCTTCTTCAATGCTTCGTGAATGTGACTCCCATTTTGTAGGTGAGAAAACAAGGTAGTGCTATAGCTTTATTTCAGAAACTAGTTCACTCCTCTAATACTCTGTCATATTATAGAGTTGATGCTTTCTCATCTCAAATCCTCCAAATGGCTTCATTTTCTCCCTTCGTCCCTTTCTAAGGATATTGAATGTCTCCTTACCAAAGGAATCAGGCAATGAGAGTATAGGGGACCAGGAAGGAGTACCACATATGGTCTCCAGAGCACAACCAAAGATGATTACTGAGCACAAACCCAGAAGTAAGCCCTAAGAACAACTGGGTAAAGCCCAAAAGCTAAACTAAGAGAAAGAAAATGACCCAGTGAATTAGGAGCTCAGGTGGCATGACTTTAAATTAAAGACGATAGGGCTAGAGAGATAGTCTATCAAGTAGGGCACTTGCCTTGCATAGAGCTAACCTGGGTTTGATCCCCAGCATCCCATATAGTTTCCTGAACCTTCCAGTAGTGATTCTTTTGTTTGTTTGTTTTTTGGGGTCACACTAAGCAGCATTCAGGGGTTACTCCTGGCTCTGTGCTCAGAAATCGGTCCTGGTAGGCATGGGGGACCTTATGGGATGCCAGGATTCGAACCACTATCCATCCTGAATTGGCTGTATGCAAGGCAAACACTCTACTGCTGTGCTATCTCTCCAGCCCCCCAGTAGTGATATAGCCCCTGATATAGCCCCTGAGCACTAAAAGTGTGGTCCAAACAAAAAAAATCAAGGTTGAAGAGGTGAAAGAGGTCAGATAATGAAACCATACAAACCTTTTGAGGAGTTTGACTATTTCTCTGTAGTGTGGGATCAAACCCATGTAAGTCTACCACCCTGGCTGACTGAGTTAGTCTGGCCTAACTTTTTCCTTAGAGGAAATAAAGCAAGGCAATTTAAGCAACAAAGTGGCTTGATTAAATGAGTCTTAGTAAATCCAGCTCTAAATGAGAGATTACGTGGATTATTTTTTATATTGAGACATTCCTGTGGATTGCAGAGGAAGCTCATGGAGCAGAATTACCTGATTTCTGTCCTGCATGGACCCCAGATATTGTTTCCTCTCTCCCCAATAAATAGAACATCTCTTCAAGGTATGTAATATCCCCTAGTTTATAGACTATGTGGCTTATCTGTAGTAGTTATTTAGGCTTAGAATATGACCTCAAAGCTTTTTATATTCTTCCATTGTTTCCCCCAGTACTTGATGCTCTCTTTTTACTTCTTGTTATAGATAATGGCCTTTGCCTGCTTCTTGGTTCCAAGAACACCATCCTTTTACCAGTCATGTCTGTTGTGACTTAGGACAACTCAAAGTTGTACAGCAGTAGGATTTTTGCCTTGGATGCTACCAACCCAGGACAGACCTAGGTTTGATTCCTGGCATCCCATATGGTCCCTTAAGCTGCCAGGAGAGATTTCTGTGCACAAAGCCAGGAGTAACCCCTGAGCACTTCTGGGTGTGACCCCCCCAAAAAAACAAACAAAAAAGAAAAGAAAAAGATGTATGGCTGGGTCATAACTACTGATTTTTTTTTTTTTTTGCTTTGTGGGATGGTGAGAGTTTTAGCCTTTACATATCATTCTTTCTTAACTGCTTGTTGACTCCTGTTAACCTTTTCAAAAGCATCTGCCCATTACAGATTTAGCCACACTGGAATATGACCTCCATTTCATACCCAATAGAGGCACTCATTTGTGGAGTTTCTGCAAACATTCCCAGAACAACAGAAAGTCATATCTATCACAACAATATTATATATATCAATAATATTCTTTTTATATCAATATTTTGAGGCAGTTATTATTAATCTCATTTTGACATAAAAATAATTGAGACTAAAAGGTAAACAAATTGGGGCTGGGAGAGAACACAAAGAACTAGAGCATTCACTTTACTTATAGGAAGTCTGGATTTGATTCCCAGTGTCTCAGGATTCTTCATTCCTTGTCAGGAGTGACTCCCAAAGATTTTTTAAGAATGAAATGAAATAACAACAACAAAAAGAATGATAGTATGGGATTAAGGCCTTGTATGTGTCCAACTCCACTTCAGTCTCCAGCACCATCTGTGGTCCCCTGAACACCAACTAAACATCTGCTCTGGTCATTCCTGTTGTGCCCCCTAAAACAAAATAAAGCTGGATTATTTTCAAGTATCAGACTGCAAGTTGCACAAAATTATAATCTCTAATTTTAAAAAAGCAAGTGTGATATTGCCTCATCCGTATCCAACTTAGAGACATTTTCTAGATCAGAAGCCCCCAGTTTTATTTGACCAACATTCCTTTAACCGAGCAAAAGGAAAGTGACCCCCCCAATACACCCAAAGTTACTATGGTACTCCAGAATTGTTCTAGCACATCCCAGTAGGTGACACTGCCTATTTGGGGCAGCATGATTCTAATCCTTAATGCAGTGAAGGGAGTGCCACAAAGAACAAGTTACTCCTGTGAAGATGATGAAACCACAGTAATAACAAGTTAGAATTACTGAAGCAGCAGAAGTTTGCAGGTGGAGCTTTACGAGAATGGAGCTTCCCAGAAAGGAATGCCAGAAAATTTTTTCCAGAGGTGCCCTGCACATAGGTTTGAAGACCACCATGAGCCAGGCCGGGAGCTACTACTAAGGACTATGAGCTAAATATCTACCACTGCATCCAGAGCACTGAGATGCTTGAGTAGAGCTAATTAGAATAGAGAAATCTCATTGAGTACCCTAAGCATTCAGTAACATTCTCAGAAAAATCAAGTGCTGAGTGTTGGGCTAGTCTTACTTGAGAGTAACGACCACTCTGGCTGCACTTAACAAAGCTTTACATCAGCCTCAAATGGATTGAACTCATATAAGTACCTGCTGGCTAGAACAAAAGTCAACATCTCATTGAGGAAGACAACAAAATCCAATCTCCCAAAAGGCTGCATTTAACATAAAATATTAGGGGCTAGAACATACTACCCAAAGGGCTGAAACACATCTACAACGTCTAGAGTTTGATCCCTGGGATACCCTTGCAATAACCCTGCCCAAATAGCATCTCATAGCTGGACAAAGCGCCAAACTGTTAGGTCACTCTACAGGGCCAAGCATGACCGCCTCAAACTCACAAAGTATGTAGACACAGAAGAGCTTCCTATCCAGCAATAGCAAGGATGAAACCCAATCGTGTCTATGGAGATTTCACCCCTCATTGAATCAAAATCAACCATGGAACTTCTAAATGACAAACACATGGGCCCCATCCCAAGATTACTAAATCATTCATTCCTTCATTCCACAAATGTTTACTGAGCTCAGGCTCCAGTCTGGACACAGTTGTGGTAAGA
>PVKC010031043.1:0-14638 GCA_004027635.1 Crocidura indochinensis
ATAACATCCAAGTTCTTTTCCATCTATTTCTGTTAGACAAAGACATTAGAACACTTTTGCAGACATAATTTAAGAATAAGTTGCTAAATAATATACACAATCAAACACCATAGCAATTTGGAAACACTCACTAGGATAGCTGAGAACTTTTAAAACACTACCAATATTATGCTTTTTCCCAGAATTGTGCAAACTAATATTAAACCACTAAAATTGGATACAAATTTTCTGTTTGCAGCGGGGCATAGAACAAAACAGTAGCTATTAAGATCCTTACAGATAAAACACAGTTTAACCAGCAATATAGTGACCGATGCAAATAGAATCAAGAGATTAACCTAAAAGAAAGTTAACTTTTGGAGGTAACTCAGGTGCAGGAGGTTCTGAAGCACAGAAGTCCTCAGCTGGTCTTCAGCTGGGCTTGGATCATCCCTCTTCTCCATCTTCACCCTCTGTTTTAGGTTGCTGGGATCTCCTTGAGAAGCTGCTGCAGGTTGGAGGGCCGAGATCCTCACAGAAAGCGCCTCCAGGAGAAGAAAGATGTTAGGTGTCAGCATCTGCAATGCTGCCCAGAATCTTTGGCTCTCTCCCCTTCATTGTCTGCTGCTGTCCCATCTGAGAGGCCTGTGCCACCATAGGTGGTGGGGCAGCTGAGTGAGGCCAAGGGAAGAATCAATAGAACCTATGTCCATTGGGAGCATATCTGCTACCTTTCACGGGCATTCTGCCAGGTCCAGATACATTGGCAGCTTTTGGACCCCTCTCTCCTTTCACAGCATCAAACTCTAGTCTCCCCATCATCAATGCTACCCAGAACTTCCTGGGATTGTTTCTCTTAATAGCTGTCCAGTGAACAAAGACATTTTCTTTGGTGTCATTTCTGTTGATAAATCTGCAACCATTCCGGTCTTTGAACCATTTGACAGTGCCCAGGACTTGAATTGCCAGCACCAGCTTGTCTACTTGACTCAGTGCTTGGGGCACGGGGATATCTCTGATTGAGCCATTTTCAGTCTCTGAGTCTGCAGAGACAGTAATTGGCTCATCATCTTTGGGAGATGGGGGTCTCTCTGGTTTAGTGCCGGTTGTAAACAATAACTTACCAGCCCGGTGAAGGCCTTTAGATCGAGAATTTGTCACCACTGAGATGATATTCTTCCCCTCTTATGGCATGTGTGCAGGAGAATCTCTAGGGATCCTGGCACCTACAGTTCAGAGATGGACCAGAGCAACATGAAGCCATTCAGACAGGGACCACGCCAACTGATGTTCCAGTAAAAGGCACAGCACATTCAGTTCAGCTCAAGGGGACTGTCATAGTGATAATTCGCCAGAGGGTCAAGCCACTCACCATCGTTGTCATCTTCTCAGGTCACTGTTTGAGCACCAGTTGTAAAATCATCCTATGCACCATATCTCCAAGCCCAGGTGAACAAGTCTGAATCGGGGTCACACATGAAATAATCCAAACCAGGATGAGGATAAAAAAACGTATAGACTGGCAGTCTTCTACCTTGTATCTCCAACCAGATGCCTGTTAGAATAGCTATTTTTATTGAATACAGAGACCACTCCTGGGTGAGGCAGTAAGGACAGTGATAGGACACATAGCTTAGGCTATCCTGAGCCAGTCTGACTTAGGTTTACAAGTAAGACAATTTCTATTTTGGGGTAAATCCAAGTTGTAAATAAACATGCAAAGGAACCAGGGGTGATCTTTGTTTTAGGTAAAATAAGGTATAATCTAACAAACTATTATCATTTGAATCATTGTTTATAAGTATTAATGCTTGTGGCTTTGATGTACCAATTACTTTGTCTCTCCACCACCAAAGAGTTCAAGGCCCTTCTTCAATGTTTCTATGTCACACACACACATACACACACTGTACACCACACACACACACACACACACACACACACATCTCGCACACTTTCTCTTTCCCTCCTCTCCATTGCTTCTTCTTTCCAGTCCCTCTGGTTCCTCTCAAAGGAAGTCCCGCCAACCTACCCAAAAAACAGAACACCACAATGATGGAAACTTAGACTATACAGGGGTCTCAAACTCGCAGCTGGCAGGCCTTTCTGGCCCTCCGTACAACATTTTGTGGCCCTACCCTAGAGGAATCTTTTGTTTTGTTTTGTTTTGTTTTAGTTATTTGGGTCACACCCCCCAATGTTCAAGGCTTACTACTGACTTTGCACTCAAGGATCACCCTGACTTTGCTTCCTGTTGCCCCCAGGTAAATTGAGTTTGAGACCCCTGAAAGGATCTCCTGAGGCCATATCAGCAGCATAGCAGCTGGAATTGTGCTTTCCAGAAAAAAAGTAGAAAGAAGAAATAATATTTAACCATATGCAATCAGTTTGCACTCTGGGTGGGAGCAGTCCCATCCAACCAACGGTAGAAATGGGGGATGATCTAAACTCCATGATGGAGACAAGGCTCTCTTTCCAGAGCTGTCTACAAGTCTTCATGCCTCTGCCCCATGGCCACCAGTGGCCAAAGTCCTGGGGAAACTTAGGGCCCACTGCCTACATGGGTCCCTGCATAGAGGGTGTCAGAGTCCTCCTGTGTATACAACACTAGTCTCCCTCATCCTTATTGATCTCAGATTGTCTACTAGCAAGCTCCCAGCCCTCCTGGGGGGCACCTTCCTGGGAGCTACATCTGAATCCTGGGTCTCATTCCTAGACCACAGTTTAAGTTTCCAAACCAACTCTGGGGAAAGCAGAAATGACCTAGCATAGAACTCATAGGACTTCCAACTTGTATGGAAGGCATTATTTTTACATGTCATCACTTGTGTCTTCTCGTCTGAAGCTCAGCCCCTACTACTGGTCAAGCATTGATCCAGGGCCTGGATTGCAGTGGGAGAGAGAATGGAACCCGATGGACAGCAAATGGAGGAAGGATGGAAGTCTGGCCCAGGCACCTGTGTTTGTATGTGGAGATGGTTCTTGAGCCTCTCTCTGACCCTTTCCCAACAATTTGTGGCTCTTTCCCTCCTTTCTCCTTCCCAATAATGTGACTATAGAGATCTGTTAAGACCAAATATCTCATTCATCCACATTCTTCTCCTACAGCCTCCCTCCTTAAGCACTAGGCCAGAACTGCCATTTGCCTGGTGACTATGACTTTGCCAAAGTAGCCCCACAGAACTTCCATTGCCTGAACTGCCCCCCCCCATGAGAATTCCATCTTCCCACATCTAGGAAAACTCACCCCTAGACTACAGTGCATGCAATACTGCAAGTCCCTCACTAGGCCCAGGCCAGTCTGATGGGTTATTATTCTCAGGCTTCATGGCTGCCTCCTGTCTTCCCCCTCCAGAAACACCTTCACTTCCTCTTTACCACACTGTAGGCATCTCCCCTGTGCCACTAACCCTTAACCTTCCATCTTTGGGTGACCCCATGGGGATTCTGTATCCCGCAGGATACAAGACCACATAAGCTGATTCCCCATCCTGAACTGCAGACTTTCCCCAACCTCCAGCCTTCTCTCACTCCCTCAGCTGGGAGGAATATGTGTTCAGGCAGGTGGGGCAGCTTCTGGCCTGCTACAGCACTATCCTGGATGTGCTCTTTTCAAATGCTGCTGAGAACTGCCCCCAGAATTCCAGGTGCTGGAGATCTAGGAAGGAACTAATTCCTCCTTAAAAATGTGCTCTGTCTTCACGTGGGGTAGGGACAGATCTGATGTTCATTGACCTTGTGGGAGGGTCAGACGGACAACAGTAGCAAATTGGCAGGTACAGAGAAACTGTGTCTAGAGAAGCAGCTGACAGTTTATACTCTGGACTTGCTCATTCATAGGCTCTTCCAGGGAACCTTGCTGCAGGGATGAGTGCATGAACAAAGGTATGGGAGATACAGATTTCCAATGCAGAATGTTCAATGCCCCTTTCTTTTAGGGCCTTTGAACATTGTGCTTAAAGACACTTCTCCCCCAGCCACCCATCTTTTATAAATCCTTTTCTTTCTGGGAGGCCAGGGTTGATTGGATCACTGCTGGAAGTACTCTGGCAGTCAAACATGGTGCCTAGTATAAAATATAGAAAGTCAGATGCATGTAAGGCAAGTGCCAACCCCCCTGAACTATCTCTCCAGCCTTACTGCGTGAAGTGCCAGGGACCAAGTTCAAGTCAGCCACGGCAAGGCAAGCATCCCATCTGTTGTTCTATCTCTCTGAGCTGGCTCCCCTTTTCTTCTTTATATTTTGTTTTTGGTTTGGGGTCACACCCAGCAGTACTCAGGGGTTACTCCTAGCTCTGTGTTCAGAAATCTCTCCTGGCAGGCACAGAGACCAGTATGGGATGCCAGAATTCTAACCACCATCCCTCCTGGATTGGGTGTGTGCAAGGCAAATGCCCTACTGTTGTGCTATCTCTCCGGCCCCTGGCTCCTCTTTTCTTAAGTTCTCAGGTACTTGGCTGCAAGCTAAGCTAGTTTATCTGCTCTGGGTTAACTGAGGGTTGCAGCTATCAGATGCCACTCAGTGCCTTAACTTGTGCATTTGTAGCACAGGGGTGAGAGCATATAGTCAGAAGTTCCCCCTTGTCACAAGTGCCTGGACAGAAGAATCAATCCAATCTCAGTATTTGATGTGTGTTTCTGTATACCCAAGTCAACACCTTCTTGGCTGTCAAGCCCTGATATCTCCTTTCTCGGGAGCAGAACTGTTTTTTTGGACTTCCTAAGGGCCCCTCCATCAAGGAAGGGAAGAGCTCTCTGCCTTTCAGCCTCCACCCTGTCTTGTGTTCCTGAGCCAGAGGCTGAGAGCCAACTGCTGTCTAGTTGCTCCTCGGCCCAGAAAAATAATTTGGGCATAAGGCTGCAAATAGCTCTATCCATTCGGGTACACACCCTGGCAAAGAAATCTGCGATCGGGACCACCTGCTAGACCTGAAGATGCTAAGGATCACAATACAGAGACCTTCTTTAGGGTATGCACGATCTAGGCCCAGAGGCTTCAAAGGCCCCACATACATTCTCAAGGTTGTTTGGGACTTCCCCTCCAGCTAGCCAGCACTTTCCCTAAACACCTCCCTAAAGGTACCACTGGGTGGCACTGTTGGGTGAGCCTGGAATTTTAGGCACCAAAGACTCAGAAATCCATAGTTCCCACCCGGACCCTCCAGTTTAGTGTCCCTCAAGCCCTGATACTGAATTCATTTCTTCACTTACTTCCTGTCACCTGTCTAGGTGTGTCTTGGCTAAGTCAAGATGGCTCCATCCCCTCTATCTTCTTTTTTTTTTTTTAATTTTCCTCTTCTCTGAAAAGCCATGCCTGAGGTCCCCTCGGTCTGAGGTGACCAGACACTGCCCTGCTGCCTCTCCAGAGCAGGTTTCACTCCATTCATCAAACACACATTGGTCCTTCCATTCCAGGTTGCTTATTATACCTGATTCTATTTTGGGAGGCATCCTGGGAAAGACCCTTACTTACCCCAGCCCCATTCTTTAGTGACTTCCTGGGGCCCCTGAGTCTGTCAAATGTCCTGCAGTCTATACTGCTTCTCCACAAGTCACTGAACCCTCTCGCAGTGGTGTAAATCCATCTTCTCTCTGTAGGCCTCAGAATAAAAGCTTACCCAAGTTCCCCTTGTAATGACCCTCCTTGCATTCCGAGAACATCATTAAGATGCGCCGAGCATCAGGTTTGCACTGCTTGAAATTTTATAGACTCATTTTCAGAGTGATTTGGCAGCTTTGAAATTCCACCCTTCCCTTTTCAGCAGTGAGACGTGATGGTGGGGGTGGGACGACGGGGAAGCTGACTGGCTTCAATCCCAACACCATGGCTCCTTCCTAGAGCCAAACAACCTTGAAGAGGTCACGCTGCCTCCCTGAGTTTGGCACATCCCCCAGGGAAGCTCACATCGGGGACACCGGGACATAGAAAGCTGTCATGTGGCAACTGCTCCTTGGCCTCTGTGGGGCCACCCACCGCTTGGCCTGGGTGAAGATGAAAATGCCACGATGGAGAAGGGGGTGAAGATTTCCCATTGTACAGGTGAGGAAACTGAGGCCCAAAAAGGAGGAATGACCTTCCCAAGGTCACATGTCCCTAAATCATTGTTTCACCGAACTAAGCCTAGAATTGCAACATCATTCGCCTTTCTATGCAGTCAAGTCACTTCTCATTTGCTCTATTCCCCTTCTCCGGCTTTTTCCAGAAGCAACAACAGGAAAGAAAGGACTAGGGGTGATGGTGACACAGAAAGGTGTGAGAAGCAGACATCTGTGTCCCACATACACTGCACAGACAGTTCCCCACCTTAGCTGATGGGGCCCATGCAAATTCAGGCCTCTCCGTGAGGGGAGGCACACCTGAATGTTTAAACAGTTTTTAACCTGCCTCGGCAGGTTAAAAAATCCTTGGCAGAAGTCAGAGCTCCTGGTCCCTAGCTTCAAATCTATTCGTTCTGGTCTATTTGGAGGCAGAGTATATGAGAGGGGAGTACTGGAGAGTACTTTGCCTATGACTTCTTCTGGGCAAGTAAGACTCCTGGGCAAGGATTCAGGCAGGAAGGTTGATTCCAACAACAACAGTTTGTCCAGATGTATGTAGCCCTATGGTGGTGAGGTGTTGTGGGGGAGACTGCTCCTTCCATGGGAGACCCTGAGTTTGATTCCTAGAATCACACACAAATTATCAAGGAGTATTTTGCCCAAAGTCAGGGTGTCCCATCACCGGGCAATGAGCCCTGCAGGTAAGAACCCAATCCTAAGGAGGAGCCTTTTCAGAGTTTTAAGTGGGGCCAGAGCAATAGCACAAATGGTGAGTGCTTGCCTTGCACACAGCTCAGGTTTGAACCCCAACTTCCAAATATGGTTCCCCCCCTAGCGGTGCCTGGAGTGTTTCCGGAGCACAGAACTAGGAGTAAAGCCTCAGCCCCTCTAGATGTGGTTCAAAATCAAAAAAAAGAAAATCAGGTGACCAGAGCTTAAAGCACAGAGTAATAAATAGACAAGGGCAAAACCCCTCTCCGGGCTGCCCGATAACCAAGGTAAGAGTGCAGAGAGGTTAAGCACATGTGTTCTGTGACCTGAGCTCTGCCCAGTGTCAGGACAAGCTGTGCTGCTTGCAATAACTGACCCGACCTCCCTGTGAGACAGAGAAGGAACTGCTGCAGACGTCCTGCGTCTCAGCAAGTCTAGAGGAATGGAGTCCTTCACAAGAAGGAAAGTGGGAGCACGGGCGGCCGAATGGAATAATATTGAAAAAATAATAACCACGCACACAGAGTATGTGGGGTCAACACATCTACTAGCAGGAGTGCGACAAGTTTATTTTCAAGACAGAGGTTTTTATAGGGGCAAGCCAGTCACAGGTGTTAAGGATGATAATTAACCATAACAAAGCAAAGTTACTCAGAACAGTTTTTATCAATTAACCTCAAATTGCCCCAGAACTTCAGCTGCACGAACATAAAAAAGAAAAAAATATTGTTTTAACTTATACGTTCCAAAAAAAGGGATTCTCTTGTAATCTTTGGTGCTGGAATTTCTTGAGCCAAATTATTTAATAGAGACCACATTTTTGCCTTAAGATTTATAAAGGAGAATCTTCCACCATTATATTGGGGCCGGGCGGTGGCGCTGGAGGTAAGGTGCCTGCCTTGCCTGTGCTTGCCTAGGACGGACCACAGTTCGATCCCCCAGTTTCCCATATGGTCCCCCAAGCCAGGAGCGACTTCTGAGCACATAGCCAGGAGTAACACCTGAGCGTCACCGGGTGTGGCCCAAAAACCAAAAAAAAAAAAAAAAAAAAAAGATTTATAAAGGAGAGATAGTCAAATGACTGAAAATGAAATGCCAAGCATCTCTAACGAAATTCCTCAACCATCCACGCAGGGGGAAAAAGGCGTCCACAGCGGGCCTTTTGAGGAATCCCATGGGGGTTATTTCAGTTCGCCCTACCAGGAAAATCTGAGGATACATCTGGGGGGCTAAAAATTTATGGAGGCGTGGCAAGGAACCTCACCCTAACCACACTTTCCCTCTGTTCACCCCTGGTGAGGGGCTGCCTGAGCAGACTCCACCTTGACAAGACCTGTTCTGGAGATGATCCCTGAAGTCTTCTTGTAGGAGACAGCTTTTAGGTACGATGATGACCAAAATGAAACTCATTCTATTTCCAAGAGACGCACAAACAGGACAGTCGCTGGTTGGGCACAACCCCTTTCTTAGTCTATAGCAGCACCCTGTTAGCCCTGGGCTCTGCAAGCTTTTCAGAACCAGGGTACCTGTCAAATCTCAATGTCAGGAGATGCCTGAGCTGTGGGTTGATGCTGTCAGGGCATCTGCTCCATGCCTGGTAGGGACCAGAGAAAGAGAGGAATTTGCCTCAGGGCAACCCTCATTTAGCAGAAAACAGTCTACAGCCCCCAGAACTCCAAGTGATGGATGGATATGTGTCCCAGGCAGCAGGTGGACATGAAACTGGGAAAGATGGTCCCAGATGGCTTCACGGGGTGTGACACAAGGAGTGATATAAGGAAAAGAGCAGTGGGGGTGGTGCCTTGCGAACCCAGCAGCAAGAAGCAGGACCATCCTCGGGCAAACAACCCAGGCATGATGATCTCAGCCAGCCTCACTGCAGGCATTGGCCTGCTCAGTCCCATTTTACAGACTGAAACCTGAGACTGCAGCAAACCTCCCTCTTGAGGTCTCAGAAACAGCAGGAACAGAAGCAGGGTTGCTTAAACCTCTTTCTAGGCCTCTCAGCTGGCTGTTAGGACAGACTTCTGGGAAGGAGACATCAGCTGGCGAAAACTATGGGCTGGAGGGAGGCAGCAGAATGAGAAGAGGTCAGACATGCCTGGGCCACTTAAAGCAGTGGACAGAGGAGGGAGAATAAATAGGAGAAGAGCATGCAGATGCCCTGGACAAGTCCCCAGATGTGGACAGTTGTATCAGGTGAGGGAAGAAGAGAGCCGAGGACAGCCCAGGTTTGAACTGGGACAGCTGGGTGCAAAGTGGCATCCCCCACACTGCACGGAAGTGATGGGGCAGCAAGTCTGGGCACAGGCTGCCGGGGTTGCAGCTGTGGAGGCTCAGGGAGCTGGATGGAGTGTTGCTTCCTTTGATTCCCTGGGGCCAGCTGGCTCGCTGAGTTCGCCAGGCTCCGTCCTGCAGATGGAGTGGACCCGCGGCAGTCACCACATAGCTCGGTGTTCCTCCCACAGACACAAGAGAGACTGCAGCACTCAGAGTGGCCTCCCCCACCTGCACCGTCACCCTTCCTCCAGGCAGTCTGAGTCAGCCAACATAGCTTACAAGAGTCCTGAGTCCCCAAAAAGGCACAGCAAAGAAAGGGGCTATCCACATTCTTGGGATCAGCCTTCTCTGGCTTCTAAAACTCATGAGACCCTGTCACCCACTCCTCTTATGCCTCCCCACTCCTTCCTAACGCAGAAAGGAGAGAAGGCCGTGGGGGCAATGACATGACAATCGCTGATGGCACTGAATGACAAGCTCCCTTCAAAGGATGGGGTGTGACCATCACGCAATTGAAGCGTGCAACTGCAGATGAGTCAGCCAGTCAGCATTGATTGGAAGCTGACACCTACTGCTACCAGGATTGTGACCACAACACCATCATGTCTCTGGGCGCCAGTCACAGACGTTAGGAGATGGGACATGCCCAGCACAAAGAAGCACCAGAATGCAAGGATGTTCACCATTCCTTCACATTCTCTTTGATTTTGGTCAAGATCTACAGAACAGTTTATGGAATGTGTCGCAGAACAAGGATCGATGGCCAGACCCTCTACACAAGAGTTCCTGAGTTAATTAAGAGCTGGAGTTAATTCCAGGAGGAATTAACTGTAGGAGGCAGCCTTTAGATAAGAAGACAACCAGGATGGGGCATCTTCCATTTCCAGGGAAAGTACAGGTAGTATACATACTGGCAGGGCAGAAGCAGAACAGCAACACCAACCATCACAGGAATTGCAGACCCATATACGCTTGCTTTGCATGTACATTCACAGTTCTTGAGTCCATCACCAACTATCAGGTTCAGCCCACTCCACAGGCTACGTGTATCTGCCTAAGAATCTACAAGTTCCTCTCTGGATGAAGTCCATGTTTGTAAGAGCAGGAACTGAGCCCAGAGGCCTGGCACCCAGCTCACAGAGAAGCAGGTAGCAGGCTGGAGTGGAGATTTGTCAAGTCAGATAAATTTGAGTTCGGTCTCAACATCACCATTTATCACTAAATCTCCCTGGACAGCGACCTGTCCTCTAGGAGCTTCCATGTCTTTATCTGGCAGAGAAAGAATGGCATCTTTCCCGTTGAGTAGCCACAGGGATTAAATCAACCGTCCTTTGGAAAGCTGTCAGCCCAGTGCCATGGCTGTCCTTCCAGCCACCCTGCCCTGCCCCCTGCAGGCAGGGCTGGGCATGGGAACTTGTGTTACAGTCCTGCGAGGAAGGAAGTACTTAGGGTGACTTCTAATCTTGATCAAAAGTCCTAGAAGGGACTGGAAAGTTAGTACAAGGTCAAGGTCCTTGCCTTGCATGCAGCTAGCCTGGGTTTTAATCTCCCACACCACAGAGGGCCCCTTTGAGCACTGCTAGGAATGATGCTTAAGCACAGATCCAGCAATACCTGTCCCCCCAAAAAAGGTGGTGGGAACACCTAGGAGATCCTGCTTCTTGAGCCTTCCCCAAGTTGGAAGGAAGGGGTGGGCCGAATAGCTTCGCGATCACTCCTCCTTTTCAAGACTGCAGCACAGTCCACAGAACCCCAAAGTTTTCTGCACTGGGACAGACCCCATACTCCGACACCCTGCTTCTCTGAGGAAGGCAAGTCCTGAGCCCTAAGTGGGGCAGCAGACTGAAGGAGAAGGAAGTGTGCTGAGGAAAGGAATCAGGTGCTTTCTTATTTGGGGGGGGGGGGCCCAAAACTAAGAAATGGTGAACGTGTTAGGGCTGGAATGTAAGCTGGGTTGAGCCGGCTGGCGCTTTTCTCTCCAGAACTCATTTAATTTTCACCACTCCATGAAGCAGTCTTGCTGTCCCACTCGACAAATTAGGAAACAGGTTCTGAGAGTTTAAATAACTCGTTCGCCTTCACACCAGCCGCAAGTGTCGAAGCTAGGAACCCGGCCCAGGTTCTCCCCCACGATGCTGCTGAAGCCAGAGACACCTTCAGGGCGGGCATCAAGCCCGTCAGCCTCTGCCAGGCTTCTCTCTTAGTCTCTCCTTCTTTAATTCCTTTGGGGGTGGGTTCCCATTCAGAGCCATCCCCATAGACCCTGGTAGGAAGTGAACTGACATATGCTAATCAGGAATCAGAGCAGGAAGCAGAGAGGGAAGCCAGAAGGAAATAAAATTGAGGGGTTGATCGTTTGCCCTGAGCCCCGAGTGAAGGCAATAAATCCTTACGGCAATAAATCCCTAAGCCACCATTAAAGTGGCCTTGGGCTTTGCTTCTCTGTGCCTCGGTTTCCTTTTCCATGTCACAGATAAGGTGAAATTCCTCCTGGAATTGTGAGGTTGCCAGATCCCATTATTGAGCCTGAGGTACTTAATTTAAGTCAGTGTCTGATACAAGAACATATCTGTCACCAATGACGAGAGCAACCAATGAGCATGGTTACAAACTTTGCCTCTAGATTCCATCTCTCAACCCTGTTTCCAATTGAACAAAGGAGACAAAGGGAATTTTAGAGGTGGTACCCAGGAGAAGGTGACTGGCCTTTAGCCAATGTGATGGCCCACAGTGTTCAGAAAAGAAACCATCTTGCTGGGCTGCGGAGGCTTCCAGAATAACTTGTACTTCTGGAGTTTAGAGCAGAAGGTGGCATAGACAGGGGGACCTCAAAGAAAGTGAAAGATGGGGCACCCGAAGCAGAGAGAGATGGTAAATGTGGGTGTGGGGTGGTCCTTTGGAACAGGAGCAGCGGGGAGTGAGGAAGACTCTGCTGTGAAGATTGGAGGGAGGGCACAGTGTAGAACTCCTTTTTCCTGGATTATTCACTGGGAGCTAAACTTTGCACCTAAAATGCAATCATTACTCTCCTGTGAGGTAACCCTCACATCTTGCAGATGGGGGCCAGTAAGACAAGCTAACTCGCTTTCTTAGTAGTTGATCAGGATTTACGAGTCTTGAGGGATTTAAAAAATATACAAGGGGCCGGAGTGGTGGTGCTAGAGGTAAGGCATCTGCCTTGCAAGTGCTAGACTAGGACAGACGGTGGTTCAATCCCCCAGCACTCCACATGGTCCCCCAAGAACAGAATGCAGCTTGGCTTCCTGAGAAGCTGGGGATTTTCCTGAAGATAATACACAAGTTTCTGGTTCTTTTCCCCAGCCAGGGGGCACCTAAGACTCTGTAGCAATTGTCACTGTTGTGAAGAGTGACATCTCCAGGAAGAGTAGCTATTCCCTTCCTTTCCTACAGCACACAGTTCCTTTCCGACAGCAACTGTGTGCTGTAGGCTGTGCCAAGGTTTGCTTCTACTTATCTCTGTCATTCCCATACCCATTGGCCTACGTAAGGAAGCAGCTTGCGGTATCAT
This sequence comes from Crocidura indochinensis, assembly GCA_004027635.1. Classification (NCBI taxonomy): domain Eukaryota; kingdom Metazoa; phylum Chordata; class Mammalia; order Eulipotyphla; family Soricidae; genus Crocidura; species Crocidura indochinensis. Next base: position 12,539 of record PVKC010031043.1, read on the forward strand.
GACTCTACTTAAGGGTCCGGGGATATTGCATGCCTAAGGTACATGTCAGGCCTGTAGCCAACCTTGGTTCTCTCCCTGACTCCACATAATCTCCAAAGCATTGCAGAGGACAGCCTTGGAGGTCCGAGAACCACTGCTGAGTGGTCTGGGGTTATCCCCAACACCCCATTCTTGAGCCTTAGTATTGAAGCACTTTCCTGATTGGTCAAGAACTGCCAGAGGTTGGGAGTTCCCCAACCCTCAAATAAAATCTGTTTGACAGAAACCCCCAATTTTTCAGCAATTATCACACATGATCTAAGATTTCCCCATTTCTTAATACTCATTGACTTCCTAGAACACACCACATGTTGACTAAAAGCCCCCTCATTATGTTTCCAAAGGAAAGGTGAGTGCCTGGGGGCCAGAGAAGTAGCTTTGTTTATTGGACCCAAACTGCAATTTTCTGCACTGGGGGCTTCATCTGCCACTGAACAAGGCACCTGTTTGGTTGCCCGTCTCACTCCCCCCACTTCCCTTCTGAAAAAGGGTCATGCAAATCTAATATGCTGCCTTGGAAACTGAAAAAAAGCCAGGAGCGATTTCTGAGCACATATCCAGGAGTAACCCCTGAGCATCAACTGGTATAGTTTCCCCCCTCCCAAAAAAACCCAAATATATATAAATCCTATGTACCCAGGCTTTACTGTGTAGGAAACTCACAGTCAGCCTTGAAATCATCAGCATCTCAGAGGTCCAACCAGGACACTGCCCTTCCAGACCACACCCTGCCACTCCTGGGCAGACTACAGCCCCCCTCCCAAAAAAAACCCTCACAGCACCCATGGGAGGGCCTAGAGGGAACATCTCTCAACACCTTAGCATGAGATGTTTTCAGGGCCAGGACAAGAGCCCCTATCTAAACTAAAGAAAGCTGAAGGAAATCGAATCTGAAATTCCTCTTCTGCCCACCCCCCCAATCTCCAACCCAGCTGTGTTAAGTGAGAAAGGGAACATTTTGGGAGGAAAATCCTTTGCCCTTCTCTGCCTGGCAGGGTCCCTGGGGCTTTCTGGAAGGGAGTCAGCAAAGGCCAGTTCTGCTGGCCAGTGTCTGCAACAGCTCCCAGTAGGCAGTGGCGAATTTCTGCCACACCGGGGCTCCTCACCTGCTGCATTCCCTTTAGCCAGGGTGAGCAGGAGGGAAGGCCAGAGCAGGGGGTGTTGGGCCAGGAGAGGGTCTGCTTGCGGGTTCTGGTAATAATAGCAACGCCTCCCCCTTGGGACCAGATAGATCCCTGCTCCTGCGGCCTGGGATTGCTGCACCCATCATCCCATCCCCTCCCTCCCAGTGCCTACTTCATTATGCTGTTGGCAGGTGCCTCTCTCTCCTTCTATGCTCCTCACTCAGTTGCTGCTCCCTTTCCTCCACCTTGCCAGACACCCCTCCACCACCCTCCCTACCCCCTCCCAACCTTGGGAACACCCCGCAGAGCTTCTCTCCCTCCCTCCTTCTCCAAGCGGTGCCGGTTAGTAAAGGCAATCCGGGGAGTGAGGAGAGTGCTTTGCTCGCTGGCTGGGGGGAAAAGGGGACGTGCAAGCCGCAAGCCGGAGGCCAGCTCGGCGGCGGCGGCCCCTTTAATTCGAATTCACGACCCGGGCCAGGTGCTGCTGCGTTGCGTGGCGCGGTGCGGCTGCGGGGCGGCGGCCGGGTTGCTCCGTTACGCGCCGCCCGCCCGCGGGGACTGCAGAGCCAGAGCCCGACTGGCCGCTTGCCTGCGGGGCCCAGCGGCATGGAAGCTCCGGAGAGCGGTGCATTGGGGTAAAAGGGGCTGCGGGACCCCCCGGGTGTGCGGGTGCACGGGGAGGACCTGTGGGGCCGGGAGAGCAATGCGGGGGCCAGACTTGGGGGACCCCTGGTGCAATGCGCACAACCCGGCGGTGGAGCTGGGAAAGGCCGGGTGCTGCACACCCCACTGCCAGGGGTTATGTGCAAGCTAACGGTCTGTCCTGGAGCTCGGTGCTGCGGTGCTCTCGCCGGCTCGGGGTTCGACTCATTGGGCTTTGCGGCACCCAAGGGCTTTGGCGTGTCCTGGGAGCTGAGATCTGGACCCCCCCCCCCCC
>PVKC010031044.1:0-14645 GCA_004027635.1 Crocidura indochinensis
GTACACATTTTCTATCCTCAAATTTGGCTCTTTTGATAAAGAAGGAATGAACAGGTCTTGACATGTTTCCCTTATTCTCTCTGGCAGCACTGATGTCTACCAAATCCTGCCAACAACAGAGTATATCTTATTTGAAGTGAAGCAGGCAAAGGCACAGAAAGTGTTTTACTCATTCTCAGACCCACAACTTCATTCTCTTCCCCATCAGCACTTTGGGGAGGTGGGGTGGGCCACACTGTCAGCAATCAGGAGTTACTTCTGGATCTGTACTCAGAAATTACTCTTGAAAGGCTTGGGGGACCATATGGGCTGCCAGGGATCAAACCCTGCTCAGCTATGTGCAAGGCAGATGCCCTTCCCACTATGCTGTCACTCTCACCCCTCTCAACATTTTGTTATGTTTGTTTTCCTGTGCTCTTTTCACCCTGTCACCATGCAGAGACAGCATAAGACAAACTCAGAGAACTTCACAGTTAAGTGATGCCCACCCAGGAGTTCCAGGGATGCCCATTCTTTAAGCCACACCTTTGGATGTGTGACAGCATGTGAATGCATGAAAGTATGTGTGGGTATGAGAATATGTGAGTATATGTAGTGTGAGTGCAAGTGTGAATATGTTTGGATATAGGTAAGAATGTGTGGGTTGGAGTATATATAGATGTGAGTATGTGTGAATATGAAAACTTGGGTATGGATGTATGTGTGAGGTGGTGTAGAGTGTGAGTAAATGTGTATGAGTGTGAGTGGATAAAACTAAGATTATAAGGGTCTGAGTATGAATGTGTGAGTGTGTGTAAAGGTGAGAGTGCATAGTGCATGCACAAGCCAACTCTTACTCATTCTTGAAATTAGAGTTTTTCATCCTTGAAATTGGACTTTCTATTGCTATTCTTTGAATATTAGAAAGCTATTAGATTTCTAATGCTATTCATTAAAGCATCCATGGGAAATAAAAATTAAAAATAGACATTTTTGCAATAATCCTTAGAGACAAAGAGAGGAGGGCTGGAAGATTCAGCTCACGACATGAAGCTCACCACAAAGAGTGGTGAGCGCAGTTAGAGAAATAACTACACTGATAATTATCATAACAATGTGAATGAATGAGGAAAGTGGAAAACCTGTCTAGAGTACAGGCAGGGGTGGGGTGGTAAGGAGGGAAATCTGGGGCATTGGTGGAAAAAAAAAAGAAAAGAAAAGAAATATTAGGGAAAATGCTAACACCTTGCCTTTTATTTAGATGGTAATTTTTATTTTAGGGGTATGAGCACACCTCACAATGCTCAAGGGTTACTTTTGGCCTTACTCTCAGGAATCACCCCTTGTGGGGCTAGGGGGAGTATGCGAATGCCAGGGATCAAAACAGATTGGCCATGTACAAGGCAAGCACCTTACCTTCTGTACTATCAATGACCTCAAGTTTTATTTAAATTAAACAGAACTATCCCCTGAGAAAACATTAACTCAAGAGTTTCATTTGTTTATCACTACTCCTTGATGGTAAGGAAATGGCATTCTAGTGCAGGACACATGACACAGGTATGGGTCATAGGCTCAACTTCTCTCTTGGTTCATGCTTTGACTTCGTCTATGACCTTGGATAAGCTACAAATGTGCTAAGAGCTTGGAAATGTTATCTCATACTTAAAGTTATGAAAGAATAAAAGGAATACACTCACTCACTCATGCATCCAGTACCTGTAAATATCTCTGCTTCTGCCCATTTTCTGGAGAATCGAAAATATAGGGATCTTGATAAGAAGGAATTCCAGGACCAGAGAGATAGTACAGTGGTAGGGCATTTGCCTTACAAGCAGCCAACCCAGGACCAACAGTGGTTCAAATCCCAGCATCCCATATGGTCCCCCATGCCTGCCAGGAACGATTTCTGAGCAGAGAGCCAGGAGTAATCCCTGAGCGCCACCAGGTGTGGCCCAAAAACAAAACAAAACACAAAAAAGCAGAAGAAGGAATTCCAGCATGGTAAGAAGGACTCCAACAAGAAACTTCTTTAACAATCCATTGCTCTTCCAACCTCAAAAAGACCCAGGTTGGAGATGAAGCCAAGTTCTGACCTACTCACATGAGCTCTTTGTTCTTTGCTTGCAGAATTGGCTCGAGAGTTGCAGTTTAGTGTGGAAGACATCAACCGAATCCGTGTAGAAAATCCCAACTCCTTGCTGGAGCAAAGTGCAGCCTTGTTGAACCTCTGGGTCATCCGGGAAGGCAAAAATGCAAAGAGTCAGTACCTTATGTTGAGGAAACCTTTCTAAAGCTCATGTCATAATCAACTCTTCTCCAAACCAGTTTTTCCTTCAGGTTTCATTTGTAATGTTGGTCTCTGGAACCATTCTCTTTTGCATAATTTGTCTGTCTTTCTTATTTATTTGTTTGTTGCTTGTTTTGTTTTTGAACCACATAAGCAATGTTCCAGGGTTATTCCTAGTTCAGATATTACTTCTGGCAGTGCTCAGGGGACTATAGGGATTTCAGCAACCCAACCTAGAACCTTATAAGTCAAGCACCCTACCTGCTATATTGTCTTTTGGACCTCACTCTGTCTCTGTCTGTTGCTAGCACATATACTAACACACTTACACACTTATTACACTGCTTAGGGCCACTGAGTCCTACAGACAGTTCTTTTAAAGAATAACAAAGGCACAGTGGCACTAATATCCACCTCTTCTGATCTTCAGAGTAAGATAACAGTTGCTAAGAGTGGGAAGAACTCAAAGGGCTAGAGCACATGGCTGACCTGTGCAAGGTTCCAAGCTTAGGACTCTCAGAGCACCACTAGGCATGGCACTGGTAGTCCCTGAGCACTGCTGGCCCAAAAGTCCAACTATCAAATTCACATTTCTCGGCTGAGTATCTGCAGAACCCCTAGATCCTAAACAAACACTACTAGGGTTTGTTTACACCCACCAAATTAATAGTTGTACCAGAATCCTTAGCTTGTCTCTCAGAATTGTCTCTCAGGAAAAGATACAATTAGCACACCCAATCTCATGCACTTTCTCATCTCCCTGAAAAAAAAAAAAAAAGAAGCAAACTTATCTCAGTGTATTAGGTTCTCTTCAATGAAATGTTTATGTTTTCATTTTGAATCAACTGGCAAGGGTCAAGGGTTCTTTTTGGGGGGGAGGGGACAAACCCAGTGGCATTTAGGGGTTACTCCTGGCTCTTCATTTAGAATTCACTCTTGGCAGGCACAGGGGGGGCCATATGGGATCCTGGAGATCAAACCTGGGTTCATCCTAGGTTGGCCGCATGCAAAGCAAAGGCTCTATTGCTGTCCTATTATTCTCGCCCCGCATCAAGGATTCTAAATGGCAAAGAGCCTACTCATTTTCACCTTTATTTTCTTGTAACATTCTTCTAATATTCCCAAAATCAAATATTTCCTGGGCTTTAAAATGAACCTCTGTACGTATTTGGACAAGATGACGGTAGGGAAGCAAACACTCTCCAAAGAGGTATGTAGTTTATTTAAATACTGACAAAAGACAAAAAGGGAGTTGCCCTATACTTTTTTTTGTTTATAATTTTTTAATATCTTTATTTAATCACCATGATTACAAACATGTTAGTAGTTGGATTTTAGTTATAAGAAAAAATACTCCCCTTCACCAGTGCAACCTTTCTACACCAATGCCCCCTCCCTTATCTCCCTCCTTCTTCACCCCGCATTCTACTTCTCTCACTCACTGCCATTGCCATGATAGCAGTCAGTGTAGTTATTTCTCTTTGTGGTAAACTTCATATCATGAACCGGTCCTTCCAGCCCTCGTCTCTATTATCTCTGTGTATTATTACAATAATGTCTCTTATTTTTCTTAAAACCATAGATGAGTGGAGACTATTCTGTGTCTATCTCTCTCCCTCTTATTTCACTCAGCATAACAGTTCCCATGTCCATCTATGTATAGGAAAATTTCATGACTTCATCTCTCCTGACGACTGCATAATATTCCATTGTGTATATGTATCACGGTTTCTTTAGTCACTCATCTATTGTTGGGCATCTCGGTTGTTTCCAGGTTCCAGATTTTTTTTTTAGGTTTTTTTGGGGTCACACCCGGCAGCGCTCAGGGGTTACTCCTGGCTCCATGCTCAGAAATTGCTCCTGGCAGGCACAGGGGACCATATGGGGCACCAGGATTCGAACCGATGACCTTTTGCATGAAAGGCAAATGCCTTACCTCCATGCTATCTCCCGGGCCCCAAGGTTCCAGATTTTAAATAGTGCTGCAATGAATATAGGTGTGCCGAAGACATTTTTGTGGTGTATTTTTTATGTTCTTAGGGTATTTCCCTAGGAGTGATATAACTGGATCATATGGGACCTCAATTTCTGGTTTTTTGAAAAATCTCCATATTATTTTCCATAAAGGCTGGACTAGATGGCATTTCCACCAGCAGTGAATAAGAGTTCCTTTCTCCCCACATCCTTGACAGAACCAATTGTTCTTGTTCTTTGTGATGTGTGCCAGTCTTTGTGGCATAGAATGGAGTTACCCTATTCTTAAATTTATTCTAAAATATGATCTTCCTTCCTCCAGTCTCTCTCCCTAATTCTGAGACCCAGGAAGATGCTTCTACATGGCCCTTGGGTGGTTTGAACACCTTCCATGAGCCCCCTATTTTTTCTCCCCATCAGTGGAGAATCTGTACACGGCCCTGCGGAACATTGACCGAAGTGAGATCGTGAACATGCTGGAGGGATCTGGCAGACAGAGTCGCAATCTGAAACCTGAGCGGAGACACACAGACCGGGACTATTCGTCATCCCCTTCCCAGATGAATGGTGAGTGTCTCTTGGATGGAGCTAGGTCTGAACTGGACCCCAAAACCATCTCTTCCAGGTGGGAGATCTGTCTCAATGAAGTTTGCTGATGATGGGAATGGAGAATGGGGTGAGAGTTAGGCATTTTCTCCATGGAAAACACTTCCTGAGACTTCTGGAGGCCACAGGCTCCCAGCAGGATCTGGGGTCTGGGGCAACTGGTGGACTCCAGTCCCTCCTTGCAGCATGTATGTGCTCTTCAGAGTTCTACACAAAATTTGAGCTCATTGAGATCCCTAAGAACCCATCTATGAAAGAGTCAGTAGTTGGGAAACAAATATGTCCCATGGGCTAACATTGACTTCTAGGGATTTCAACTACCATATAATGGGCACTGTTGCAGAGCTTGGCAATTTATTTTTCTTTGAGCCAAGCTCCTTTCTCCCTCTCACTCTCTTCACCCACATCTTTTCCTTCAATCTGTGATATGGTTAAGCATGACACAGAAACCCCATGGTAAACAAGCCAAAGGAAGTGAAGACAGGAGTCCCTGGCCTTTGACCTATTATTACTATTACTGCTATAACTGACCTATTACTCATTTTACTGCTCTCAGTGACCAGTGACTGCTTTCTTGAAGCAGCAATGAAGTAACTAGTTCCATGAAGGAAGATTCTGGCTGCCCTCTCCCCTTTGTCTGTCCCTTCTTTAAACAGTGGGCTCAGGAATATTGGGGACCACACTCTGAAGAGCTGGTAGACCATGATTCTAGGCCATTCTTCCCTGTCTCCTTTACTTTAAAATTGACAGTTTGGGGCTGGAGATATAGTACAATTGGTAGGGCACTTGCCTTCTATATGACCAACCCAAGTTCAATTTCTGGCGCCCCACAGAGTCCCCGAGCCCAGCCAGTAATATGCCCTGAGTACTATTGAGTGTGCCCTAAAAAACAAATGAACAAAATTTGCAAATTTATTCAATCCTTCCCTTAATTAATTTTTTAAGTTCTTCTCTAGTGCCTACAATGTCACTTGAAAACTATGCCATGCTGTAGGGCTCCCCCAGATTCCTAGCTGTGAATTCCTAGCTTTTCTGCAAGGGTGACCACCCCCCACCGGGAGATGGATCTTGTGCATCTCAAACCTCATATTTTCTCTCTTCCTGTCCTGTTTCCCAAAACATGCCAACTAGCATGTCTTAGGCAGGGCCCCTTTTATGTTGACCATGTCCTGTAGCCTCTCTCTTTTACCTCTGACCTCATCTGACATCTAATCTGCTCATTCTCTCTATTCTTTGCCTCCACTGTCTCCACTGGCCGGGTGTTCAAGAGCCATCAACTCTGCAGATGCATGTCCTGAGAGACTCCTAGCCCTACCTACCATGCAGCTGTGCAAGGGCTGGGGGGTGAGGCATGGGATGTCTGTGTGCGTGTGGGAGGTCAGCAGGAGGCTTCCCACTGAGGACTCCTAGGGACTCCACAACCATAGCACCAGGGGATTTGACTGAGCCACCAAGTGGACCAACTCTCCTTCACAAAGAAATAAGGGAGGGCACCAGAGAATGCTGCTACTTTGGGGAAACGACAAACTCTCCCCCTTTCTGTGATGGCCACTGCTGAGCCCGATTTCTGAGCAGTCCCAGTTTTGTTGCCACTAAGTCAGGTCATGCACCTACCAAATGATGAGCCATAGACCTTGGTATAAATAAAGTCATGACAAGTGAAAATCTGGGCAGAGGATCTCATGTTGAGTGTTTTTGTCATAATCAAGTTTAAGAAACAGGGTAGCAGCAGAGCTAAGTGTCCGTGTAAGCCTCCCATTGGTCTCAGGATCCACAGACAGAACCAAGTCCACATCCCTAAATGGGACTGCTCTCTGGAAGTCACGTGACTTCTGCAAGGGCTCCAGTTTCATTTGGTTCCATTCCTTTGGCAAATATTTTCAAACACCTACTACATGCTAGGTGCTATTCTGGGCAGAGGAGACAAATCAGGACTCACATTGACAATAAAAACAACAACAAAACCAAAAATAACTCAACCCAACTCTGCCTCACTGAGCTTACCTTCTATTCAGATAGTTAAACAACATGTAAGTGAATCTTTGAACATGCTAGAAGGTTGTAGTACATAACATGGTAAAAATCAGATTAAAGCAAGGTATAGGAGGACTCAGGCATGAAGTTAAGTAAATGGTAGAATGTGTAGCATTTGAACCAAGACTGAAGGCAGAGGAGGGAGGGAAGCTGTGTAAACTTGGAAAAGGTGTTCAGATGAGCAACTGGTGATGAGTAAAAGCCTGTGTGAACCTGCAACCTGTGTGTCTCCTTACACAGTGAGAGGTCAGAGGGACTGGGAAAGAGCTGAGGGTGAAGGGAAGCTCTCCTAAAACAGTGGGTGTAGGGTGAAAAGCCATGAAAATATTTGAAACAACAGAATAGTAATACCAATTTATATTCCTGAAATTTTCTCTGCTTTGTTGGTGGTGGAAAATCACAAGTGGAATGCTTCTGTGCTACTGTCTTCTCTACTCAGTCTCCTTATTTCTTCTGAAACCTCATCTCCAGAAGATGTCCTTACAAATACTATTTGTGCACCCTAAGTGTCCCATCAACCCCTCCCAGGACCCAAGTAGATCTTCAGAAACAGCTTCCTAGCATGGTCCATTGGACACCCACATTGACTTATGTGTTTGCCCTCTTCCCTATGTCTGAATGCCCTTCTGATAAGCTAGAAAGAGGCAGCAAGGTATCAGAGGTATATTGGACTGTGGGAAATGGCAGCCAGCCTCCTTCATTGTATCTGGTTTTCTCCTGAAGGAACCATGGCCTTGTTAACATTTAGTCCCCTGCACTGGGGATCTCAGGCTTCCCTCATCTCTGATATCCATTCCTCATAGGAAACTGCAGAGACCAATTGATTGTTTTGTGATACAATAGAGTATCAAGGAAATAGAAGCTTTGCTCCTCTAGTAGGTCTAGGTTGGCTAGAGCAATAAACTGTTCGTCAAAAGACCAGCTAGTTTTCCTATACCCAGGAGCTTAGAATAAATGAGAAGAAAATAATATCTATAAAGGAAAAAGTCCTTAAAAATAAAACATTTCTCAAATGATGAGGATACATGAAAACCCTACAACTGTCAGCTCCATTAGTTTGATAACTTGGACAAATATTAATGTCGATTTGGAAATAAAATACTTTATTTCTACCAACTTTCCTTGAGTACAGTTGGTGAGATATGACTCCAGTGAGACCAGGTTGTTGGTCCCCCCAACCCAGCCTACTACTGACATTAAACTAGTGGGATACAATGAGGGATAACTTAGAGAAACATCATGAGCAGTGATCTTCCCCCAAGGCATATGTGAGTCTCCTGAAACAACTAGAGAGACAGACACAACTCCTGTCACTCAATCATAGGGAATCAGTGGACCTTATTCTGATGTGATGCACCCTAGATCTCATAAGATGTTCTTCACGAGTATGTGTTAGGGCCTGAGTGAGCATTTCTCACTTAGTAATCCTCAACATGAGGTCTGAGACTGCTGGAGGTCTGAGATACAAGCCTTATGGTGTGGTTGTGTGTCAGCATCCTCCTGAGACTGAACATGGTTCCCTCTCAAATGTTGTTACCAGGAAGGAGCTTTGGGATAAATACAAGAAAATTCGTCCCTTGGATTGTTTTCATAGACACATTTTCATGAGGAAGAAATAAAACTAAATTGAACACTACTGAAATCTCAAGATTGAAAAGCTACAAAAGATACTAAGATAGAGGCTCAGGTAGACTGTTTCCAGCAAGACTATCCTCTTCCAATCCTATTAAATATTATGATATTCTCTGTATTAATGACATATTCACCTGCATCAGAGGGGCCATGAAAGGAAATACTTCTCCTGGCCAATGTGAGACAGGAGGACCTGAATATACACCCCTGCTTAAAAAGCCCCAAATGAAATACTATATTCAACACCAGGTTGCAAGATATTGAGCATTAAGCAGCAAAGGACAATTATTTCTAATACATAAATGACCCATACCATTACCTAGTTCACTGTCTCAGAAAATTTTCTAAGTCATGGAATAGGGAAGAAAAATTCAAGATTTCCTGCACTAAAGCAGTTTGCAAATCAGAGGTTCAGAAAGGAGAAATCTGCACATATGGAGAACTTTAGAGATCTTCAAAGGGTTTCTCAGACTGCTATTGGTATTAATCAGCCCTTCACAATAATCAGACTCATCATTCATAAACTGATCATTCATAAATTTATAAGGAACAAAAACAAGTTCTACCCAGAAGTGGGGAAAATTAGCTCTGGGATGAGAAATGTTCTAGCTATGCCTAATCAACCTTAAAAAGAAAATTCAAAGGTATCAAACTTTTTACAGGTATTTTAATTGATAGCATTTTTGTGTTCCAATAAGATCAAAGATACTTATAGAACACAAAATGATAAGCACTCAGCATAATAAATAATCAATATTTGGTGTCTAAGATTAATATGTGTATGAATGTTAGAAAAGCACAATAAAGGGGGCCGGGCGATGGCACTAAAGGTAAGGTGCCTGCCTTGCCTTGTGCTAACCTAGGACGGACCGCAGTTCGATCCTCCGGTTCCCCATATGGTCCCCCGTGCCTGCCAGGAGCGACTTCTGAGCGAATAGCCAGGAGTAACCCCTGAGCGTCGCCGGGTGTGGCCCAAAAACCAATAAATAAATAAATAAATAAATAAATAAATAAATAAATAAATAAATAAATAAAAGAAAAGCACAATAAAGAGAAAAATGAAGGAATTGAAATTAACTCAGATATTAGAATTATCAAACAAGAACATAAGACAGTTTTTGGAATTATATTTCAGATATTCTGAAGTTTAGAGAAATAAAAGATATATGCGGGGCCAGGCGGTGGCGCTGGAGGTAGAGTGCCTGCCTTGACTGCGCTAGCCTAGGATGGACCGCGGTTCGACCCCCCGGTTTCCCATATGGTCCCCCAAGCCAGGAGCGACTTCTGAGCGCAGAGCCAGGAGTAACCCCTGAGTGTCACCGGGTGTGCCCCCCCAAAAAAATAGATATATGCATATATACATATAAATTGCATATTTTGGTTTGGAGGCTACACCTGGCTGTGCTCAGGGCTTACTCCTTGCTCTATGTTCAGGGATCACTCCTAATGGGGCTCAGGGGACTATAGGCTGTGATCCCTGAGTGCAGATGCTTGGTCAGCTTTGTGCAAAGAAAACCACTGTACTATGATAATTCAGTCCCTTGTTGAGAGATACATTTTAAAGCCTCAGATCTTATAAAGATGAAACTATAACATGCAGGGTGAAAATGCACTGAGTGAGTTTAAAATATTAGTGAACTTGGGACTAGAGTGATAGCACAGCTGGTTTGGTGTTTGCCTTGCACGTGACCTACCAGAGTTTGATTCCCAGTATCCTACATGGTCCCCCCCCCTGCCAGGAGTGATTTATGAGTACAAAACCAAGAGTAACCCATGAGGGTCTCTGGGTGTAGTACAAAAAGCAAACAACAACAAAAAAGTGAACTTGACAACATGGCAATTGATATTCCCAAAAATGAAACATAGGATGAAAAGTTAAAGTACCTATAAGCTAATGTGGAAAATGCAAATTTGTTAAATTTTATTTTCCAACAGAGAAAGGTACTTAAAAATTTAAGGCCAAAAGAAATCTCTAAGATCCAACTACAATCTTGCTTGTAATCATGGTACTTAAAGATTTTATTAAAACAAAAAAACCTCTAAGAGTGATGAAAATTGTAGAAAGACATATGCACTAAAGACCAATGATCCATGTGCACAGAAAATATAAGAGCAACTAATATGCCGAGTATATTTTAAGCAAATCAGACAAAACCTACAATAAAAAGAATGTCTTAAAGGCAGCCAAAGTAGGAAGAAATGCTCTTCCCAAGTGCAGAGCTAGGAGTAAGCCCTGAGCATTGCTGGATGTGTCTCCTCCCAAATAAATAAATAAAATAAATTAGTAAGTATTCTGGACTTTGGATCAAAGATGTGGAAAATATTTTATTTCTTGTTGGAAAGAATATAAGCAAGGAATGGTGAAATTATCTTTAACAACTTTAACGTTTATCTTTGACAAAGAACATATCAAATGTAAATTTCTTAAATTCTGTGCTCAACGAAATTAACTCTCAAAATTGAAGCCAAATGAAGACTTTTCTAGATAAACAAAAGCTGGAAGAATTCATGAACAGAAAATTAATGCTATAAGTAATGTTAATTTAAAAAATAACTTTAGGCCAGAGGAAAATAAAACCAGACAGAAACATGGATCTGTGTGATGGAATGAAGAGTGTCAAAAATGTCAGTTTGGAGACTAGCACAAAGGGTAAGATGCTTGCCTTGCATGTGTCTCAGTTCAATTCAAAATGCAGTTCTGAATATGAATGGCTCCCTGCACAATACCAACCTGGATCTTGAACACAGAGCTAGGAGTAGCCCCAGAACCCTGTCTGATTTCGACCAAAATTTTTTTTGAATATAGTCGAAAAATAGTCCTACGATTTGCATTATTTGGAAATTTAAACTCTTTAGAGTATAATTATTGAAATTAAAATATTGACAATATTAAGTGGGCTTATAATAATATAAAAGTGAAATACAACAAGTCAAGAAATAGATGGAAATTCTTAAGCCATTTGCCAATTGGCAGTATAAAAATCACTTTAGATTGTGATAGATTAATGACTATGATATAAGTAAAACACTGCTAAAATAATCATGTAACTATTTATAGTTAATAAGCTTTGAAGTTGCTGGAGAGATAGCACAGTGGATAGGTTGCTGGCCTTTGACACAGCCTGGTTTGAACCTGGGTTCAATCCCTGAAACCCAGTGGTCCTCAAACTATTTAAACAGGGGGCCAGTTCACTATCCCTCAGACCGTTGGAGGGCCAGACTATAGTAAAACAAAAACTATGAACCAATTCCTATGCACACTACATATATCTTATTTTGAAGTTAAGAAACAAAATGGGAACAAATACAATATGTGGCCTGCGGACCATAGTTTGAGAACTACTGTTGTAAACCAAACCAGCTAGTAGTGATTGAGTGATCCATGAGTACAAAGCCAAGAATAAGCCCTAAGCAAAATAAATAAATAAATATATAACCCTTGGAATTGATCAAATAGAAATATTAAAAATTTAGTGGGGCCCGGGAGATAGCATGGAGGTAAGGCGTTTGCCTTTCAGGCAAAAGGTCATCTGTTCGAATCCCAGTGCCCCATATGGTCCCCCGTGCCTGCCAGGAGCAATTTCTGAGCATGGAGCCAGGAGTAACCCTGAGCACTGCCGGGTGTGACCCAAAAACCACAAAAACAAAAATAAACAAAAAAAAATTTAGTATTCCAAAAAACTTTAAACAGGAAAAAGAGAACAAAGTCAGATGGGACAAATAAAGTAGAAATTGGCAATTAAATATAATAATGTTAATAATTTCATTAAATATAAATGGTATAAATATCTAGTTATATTGGATATGAAAGTATATATAGTCTCAATTATATACTGCCTACAAGAAATCTCTTTCCAATCGAAAATACAAATTCCTTGCAATAAAAAAATATATTTAAAAAAATGGAGCCAGAGCAATAGCACAGCAGATAGGGCATTGACTTGCATGTGGCCAACCAGGGTTTGATCACTGGCATCCCATATGGCCTCCAAACCTACCAGGAGTAATATCTGAGTGCAGAGTCAAGAATAATCCCTGAGTGCCACCAAGTATGACCCCAAAACCACAAAAAGAAAAGATAAAATTATACTGCTAAAAACTAATCAGAGGACAGAAATTTTGTATTTTTTCTTTTTTTCCTGTCAATAACAGACAAATATATTTCAGAACAAAGTGTATTTCTAGGTATGAAGCAAAAACAGTTTCTTAATATTATGTCATCAGGACAGCATAGTGATCCTAAATGCATTTTCACCTAGTAAAGTAGCTTTAAAATATATGAAACAAAAACTAAGGAAGCTGCAAATGATAAATAGATAAAAAATCAACATTATAGTGAGGCAATCAATACTTTGGCTTCATAACAGATGGAACAAGTAAAAAAAACAGTAAGCATACATATTTAGTGAACATTTAAGTTAAAATCTAAATTAACTTTTAGGAAATCAAATCCAATACTATAACCAAGTATTATTTATCCAGGGGATGAAATGATGTTTAGTGAAACTTAATATATTATTCTGCAGGTAAGGAGTTTGAAATTTCTACTCCAACTAACAACCCAGAGTTTTAACAGCAAGTAAAATGTTGGACAGACTGAAAAATAAGTCCTCTATGATTCGTAAGAGAGGTGAAAACATAGGGCAAAGTGCTGCTCCTCAAATTCAAGTGTCCAGCTTAGCAAATACAGTCACTTTGGTGGAAACCATCTTAAAACAATGCAATTAGAGGTAGGGATGTACTAATAGCTAGATAAAGCTGATGAAAGAAATTTTGAGCTCAAGGATGTTCCAATAAAAATCTTCAAAAACAGAAATAGGAGAGAAAAAAAGATAGACTGCCTAAGTATTGTGGGATAATTACAAAAGATTTATCACAGAGAAAATGGAAATATGAAATGGAGAAGAAAGAAACGGAATAAATCCTTGAAACAATGACAGACAAGTAATGTCAGATACCAACTCACAGGACAAGTAAACTCAGAAAAAAATAAGTAGAACCAATGAAAAAACTAAACTTAGGTATATCATTTTTTTGGGGGGGGTCACACCCGGCAGTGCTCAGGGCTTACTCCTGGCTCCTCAGAAATTGCTCCTGGCAGGCACGGGGGACCATATGGGGCACCGGGATTCGAACCGATGACCTTTTGCTTGAAAGGCAAACGCCTTACCTCCATGCTATCTCCCAGGCCCCAGGTATATCATTTTAAATCTGTATAAAATTTTAAAAAAAAGACAAGAGAAAAAGAAAAACCTATGAACAAAAAAATTTTGTTTTTAGAAATCATGTAAAAAACAAATATTTAGTGTTGAGACAGAACATTATCAATCTAGAAAGCAAAATTATATTTCAAAAAATAAAGGTAAATACTTTCTCAAACAAAAACAGGAAATGTGCCACCTGCCAATCTGATTTGCATGAAATTTCATTAAAAGAAAATTTTTAGAAAGAAAAAATTACTAATTTTTAGTAATTGACTTTTGCATAAAGGAAGAACATCAAAGAAGGACTAACTAAAATTTTTCATTTTAGTTATTTATTGTTCTAGTTTATCTAAAAGATAGCAGTTTATTCACAATAATAATAGAGCATTAAAATGTAACTCAGCAGGGGCCGGGCGGTGGCGCTGGAGGTAAGGTGACTGCCTTCCCGTGCTAGCCTTGAACGGACCGAGGTTCGATCCCCCGTGCCCCATATGGTCCCCCAGGCCAGGGGTGACTTCTGAGCGCATAGCCAGGAGTAACTCCTGAGCGTCACTGGGTGTGGCCCAAAAACCCCCCCAAAAAAAATGTAACTCAGCAATAGAGCATATATTTTACATATCTGAGGGCTGGTTTTATTCCCCTCACTGCAAAATAACAACAAAACAGAACTATCATCAAAATAATAACAAAAGTGTATTTAATTTTATGCCTATGTATACATCTTATGCACATGCTAGTACATATGCAACATGAATTATTTTAATTTTAAATCTTAAAGTAGCCGGAGAGATAGCACAGCGGTGTTTGCCTTGCAAGCAGCAGATCCAGGACCTAAGGTGATTGGTTTAAATCCCAGCGTCCCATATGGTCCCCTGTGCCTGCCAGGAGCGATTTCTGAGCAGATAGCCAGGAGTATCCCCTGAGCA
>PVKC010031045.1:0-14641 GCA_004027635.1 Crocidura indochinensis
AAAAAAAAAAAAAACAACAAAAAACAACACCTAATTAATTGACATGCAATTGAAGCCTTGCTTGGAGTCTGACTGCTCTCATATTGCCCACCTGGATCCAGAGAGGAACCTGGTAGCATTTTCCCCTTTTATCTGTGAATTCCCTCATATCTGGGGATCTCCAAGGGTCTCCTGTTATTAGAAAAAGTTATCCCAAGACTGGAGAGATAGCACAGTGGTCGGGCTTTTGCCTTGCATGCAGTCAACCCAGGATGGATGGTGGTTCGAATCCCGGGATCCCATATGACCCCCCCCCACACCCTGAGCCTACCAGGAGTGATTTCTGAGTGAAGAGTCAGGAGTAGCCCCTGAGCTTAGCTGAATGTGACCCAAAAACAAAAAACAAGCAAAAAAAAAAAAAAAGAAAAAAGAAAAGAAAGAAAGATATCCATTTTGGGGGGAGGGAGTCTAAACTGTCATGTAATTTTCTAAGATCTGCCCTTCAAAGTGAATAATAATAATGAGAGTAATGAATGGCAGTCATACTTCAGAAAGTTGTTGTAAAGATTAAATAACTAGAAATAGTTGTAAAGATTAAATAACTAGAAATTTTTAGCCACTAACCTGGGAAAGCCTTCATGAAAAACAGTTATAATAATTCTATAAGGTTAGTACTCACATCTTCCTCCATTTGACAGATAGGAAAACTGAGGCATGCCACTAGTAAGTACAGAACTGGAACAGGAAGCTTTGGTCTGGAGCTCACCCCATTCAAGGCTCACTAGTTTACACTACCTCAAAGTGAATTACTATAGAGACATGCACCAACACCACCATCTCACAGTTGGACCCCTCCCCCCACTGCAAGCCCCCTAGCATGTGAAAAAGGCACATTTCACAACCTGTGCTTACAGAAAACCAGATGGCTTACTGGCAAACACAAGAGCCCTAGAGCTTACTGGGAACACCTTGCATGGGGCTGACTAGAAAAATGAGTCTCTGTGAGCAGTTGTGGCAGGGCTTCCCTCTGGGTAATTAGAGATCATGATTGATCACAGTGGATGAACCTGGATCACTCACAAGAGGGTTTGGCAAGTATTTGGGCGTATCTATCTGGATGTCAACACCCAGCTCAGGCAGCCCCTGGAACTCTGGGTAGGCTAGAGGGCATGGGGCCCCAGCTATTGAATTTATCCTATTCCAGGCACCTCCTTTGCTAGGGCTGAGGGTAAGCGCCTTAGAGGTTTTCTTCTACCTTCTGCAAAATTGAGTAGAGTCCTGACTTTTTCATCTCTGAATTACTGAGATGCCTTTGAAATAGGGCAGTGATTGAAATGAGTACTGGATTGGAGCTAGAAGACTTGAGTCTCAATCCTTTGTGTTGCACGACTGTAGGTGAGGCACACCTTTTCTCTAATACACCATTTCTATGGTTTCTTTGACCTCAAACAGTAATGAATCTAACAGTGGTGAAAGCCAAAGCCTCAATCAACGACAAGGGACCTTTACTTACCTGAATGGGACTTGTAAGTGACTCAGCCAGAAAGCACTGAGCACTTAGAGTCCAAATGGACTTATTGAGTGAAACTGTACTTCGCCTCACTCCTCCATGTTGGCGCCCAGAATGATGCACGATGAAGTCACGGGGCTAAGACTCTGACTGGCATGGAGCAGCTGGCACCACACCTCCTTGTGAGCCCAGAGTGAACAGCTAGGGAAAGGCCCTGTGTTGGCAATTTGCTCGTCACTCAAGGGTGGGGACATGAGGCCTCCGGAAGTGAAGTCTATCAGTGAAGTCTATCTCCTCACTCTTCTCTTTTGATCTTATATCTGAAGGTCTCCCCAATGGGAGAGAAGCCAGAATAAGGAGGTCAAAAGCAACAACCTTGTGAAGAAAGGTTCTTAATGTTGGATGCCAGAGTCTTCTGTTCTAAACTTCTGTTCAGTGAGATGCCAGATGAGTAGCCATAGACAAATCTGTGGGCCTCTCTGTGGCTCAGTTTTTTCTGCTTTCAAATGGGGGAGAGTCATACCTTCCTTTCCTACCTTATAGGGGCGTTGTAGGATCAGAGATGATGACAAATGATGAGAAGCATGTTGAAAAATACAGTGCATTATGCAAATTCAAGGGATTATCAAATCTCAGACTCAAGTTTCCTCCTCTGTGGGCTGGCCTTCCTTGAAACAAGGCAGCATATGCAAAGAACCTGGCCCACACCTGGCACACAGTAGGCGGACACTCTGGGAGCCAGCCCAGGTTCATGACTTCTATCCTGCCTCTCCTGTCATCTGGAGGGCCTGAAATTGCCCCCACCCATCTCCATGTTACTTGGCCCCTACGCCCTTCTCAATCAGCACCCAGTCACTCCTCAGGGTTCAGTAAGTTCAAAGTCCCCCTGCTGCTTTTCCTTCAGGGTTTTCTTCATCTCTCTGGTATCAGTCATTTCTTAGTTTTTGTGGTCTTATCTGTCTTGCTGCCATTAAAATGTAGCTTCTATGACCCCAGGGATGATTTTACCTAGGACAAGGCCTAAGTAGTAAAGTAATGATGACTGGCTGGTTAAATGGGTGGATACCAACCAGATCTTTTGTTTGGTTATTTTTCCCCCTCTTCTCTATCCCTCCTTAGAAATGAAATTAGTTCCTAGACCAGATCCCAGCAGTTCTAGCTTTATAAGTCTTGGCCAGTCCCCTAAAATAGGTCACTTAATGTCACTGTTGTCTATTTCCTGCTCTGTAGAAATAATAACACATCATATATTTTGGAAAGCTCTCTGAGATAATGAATGTGAAAGTCAAAGCAAGGGGTTATTACTCTGTCTCTCTCTCTTTTTTTTTTTGACACAGAACCTGGTTCACAGACAGGAGGCTGGGGAAGGTGTTAATTTAAGAACCTCTGGCTAAGTCTCCCCTTTAGTCTCATTTGGGGGTTCTGGGATGATGATGATGATGATGATGATGGCTGTTATTTACTAAGCGATTATTCTCTGGCAGGCTCTAGGCTAAGCACATTTCTTGTGTTAATGCACTTAATTCTCCTAACAACCTATGAGATAGCCCCACACTAAAGTAGACAGTCCCGGTGACTCCATCACATGGCTGTGTTCACAGCACTTATCACTGACTAAAATTAACTCATTTACCCAGTTGTTTATGTTCTGTCTTCCCCAATTAGACTCTGAGTTCCATGGGAGCAGAGCCTTATCTGCTTTAATTTTTGGCTGATTCCCCAGTGCCTAAAGAGTCCTGACTGAAGACATCACAAAGACCCATTTAACAGATGAGGAGAAACTCAAAGGGATTTAGAGCCTTATTCTAAAACACAGTTTCCTGGATCTGTGGGACTCTGATCCTTGCTGTTGCTTCCTCTCATTGTCTAGCATGTTCTTTTGTGATCTAGTCTGGGGAGACCTGGGTGAAGAAGACTGTTCAGGGTCAAGTCTTCTTCCTACACACTCCTCCCCATTCTTCCTTCACCTTCACCTTCTGAAGGCAGGAGCTCTGCCTTGGATTGGGGCACCCACTGTGTGTGGGGGACACAGGGATGGTAACTGCATAGAAGGGAGTTTCCTGGTCCCTTCGTTTCTTGGTTCTAGCTATCACCTTCATTGAACCCACTCCTTGGAACACTTTATATGGCTTTCACTTACTGGACCCTCAACCTTCAGTCACAATCCCGAAGAGAAAAAGAAGTCAAACATCCTTGTATGATTTAGCATAGTAGTCAATGCTCACTTTAACTCCAGTAAGAACTTTCCAGAAATCAAAAACTTTATCTCGGGATGTTAAGTAGATTGATAATTTGAAAGAGCATACAGTTGGGAAATTAGTAAAAAAGCTCCTGGGAAGGTGCTGTTCTAGTCATCTTCCTTTCTTTTAGTCTCTTGCCTTGTATGCAAGATCCTCTTGTCTGTTTTACAGCAGAGAACAGATTTGATATATTCCAGAGAAAGCGAATTTCCTCTTGAAAAGATGACTTACGTGGGGCTAGAAGTTTCATTTTGGGGGCTGGTGAGGTGGTACTAGAGGTATGGTGTCTGCCTTGCAAGTGCTAGCCAAGGAAGGACCGCAGTTCGAACCTCCCTGCATCCCATATGGTCCCCCCAAGCCAGGGGCAATTTCTGAGTGCTTAGCCAGGAGTAACCCCTGAGCATCAAACGGTGTGGCCCAAAAAAACAAAACAAAACAAAACGAAAAAAGAAGTTTCATTTTGGAGGATACCTGGTTCAGATGCTAGCTAGCATCAGTCACTTACTTTCAGTGTGACCTTGACCTAGTAATCTTGCTGGTTTAAGTTTCAATTTCCCAAAAATTCAGGGCGATTACATAGAATAGATGAGCTGACACAGAAAAAAAGTTCGTACAGTGTTTCTCTCTTATAAACTTAAAGTGTGATAGCAGCTGTGTATCAAGGAATCAGCCTGGGATCCTCATGGAATGGATTGAGACACAAATAGCCAGAAAAGCTTCCAAAGGGAACAGCAAACTTTGTTTTTCAGTTTTTGTAAGACTTTATTGCTTCTTTTCCCCTCTGCAATTTAATTTTTTTAGCTCACACCCGGCAGTGCTCAGGGGTTACTCCTGGATCTATGCTCAGAAATCGCCCCTGGCAGGCACGGGGAACCATATGGGATGCCGGGATTCGAACCACCATCCTTCAGCATGAAAGGCAAACGCCTTACCTCCATGCTATCTCTCTGGTCCCTGCAATTTAATTTTTAAATAGGTTGAAGAAACTGACAGATCATTCAAACTGATAATGATTATTCTCCCAGAGTCAACAATTCTAGGTTCAGATCTGCCACCAGCTTGCAGGATGATCATATCTTATGCCCCTTTGCAGAACCTTAATGTCTAGCTCCAAGCTGGGCTCAGAATACAAAAGTGACTTGCATGTATTAGGCACCCATTTATGTACTCAGTGTCACAATCCTATTTGGTGGGTGCTTTATCCATTTTATAAATGGAAAGTAGTGCTAAGCACCAGACGTCCAAATAGACCCACAGATAAGCAATGATCAGCCTTTTCCTGTCCCCCCAACTCCCCTAGTTGCCTTAGTTGGGGCTCAGAGGCAGTGTGTCAGACCCCCTGGGCTTGTTCTATAGATTCCTCCAAATCCAGGCTCTGAGGTAGCCAGGGGAACTGTCTTCTCACCTCTCCATCCCAGGGTTGTTGATTTATAGCAGCAGAAACTCAAGGTGTGCCTCCCTCTCTGCACCCCTGGAGGAGGAAGGTTTCTGTCATTTCTCTTTCCTGTGTGACAGCTCCCTTCCTTCTCTCTGAGAGCCCAGCACCCCACTCTGGGGCCTGGTGAGTGGGTGCCCTGAATGGGTCCCTGGAGAGCTGGGCCTACATTCTGCCTGGGTATGACCTGGTTGCTGAGGATGTTGGGTTGGAGTTGCAGGCAGCAGAAGGCATTTATTGTGCCTGATTTGGAAAGAATCTCCTTACTCACCTACTGCCTAAATTTATTTCTTTTCTTTATTGGTCACAGTGGGACTCACGGTTTACTTTTGACTCTGCAATCAGAAGCACTCCTGATGTTCTATGGGGTGCAGGGGATTGAACCCAGGACTGCCACATATAAAGCAAATGCCTTATCTTATCTGTCACATCTGCCTAAAATTCTGTAATGAAAGCCTATGATACTACTATACTTCCTACTGTTGTAAGGATTGACCCCTACATTATGGGAAAATAGTGTAGCTCAGTGGAAATATGACTCTAATACTCAAAAAACCTAGATTTCAGTCTTATCTGGTGGGGTCATGGACTAGTTCAATGATCTTTGACATTTTTGTTTTGGTTTGGTTTTGACCATATTCATATATGCTCAGTGCTTACTCTTGGCTCTGTACTCAGGGGTCACTCGTAGTAGGCTCAGGAGACCATTGTGGTATGCTGGGGAACAAGCCTGGGTTGGCTGTGTACAAGGCAAGCACACACTGTACTATCACTCCAGCCTCCGTGAACATTTTTTTTTATCCTCTCTAAGCCTCTGACTTTTTCATCTGTGAAGCAAAGCAAATAATTCTTACCTTATTCTGCTCCTGTAAAGAGTAGCATAAATAAGCAGAAAGCATTCCTATATGATACAGTAAATAACAGCTGACATTGTTGTTATGTCCCTAATATGAGTGAGTCCATTCGGACCACCAAAGTAGGTGGTACGAAGGCTCCAGGGTGACCAGTCATCTCTGCTATGTTCTTCACCTCTTGGGGCTCTCTTTTTTGGAGGATTGAGGGTTCCCTTACCTGATTGTGCTCAGGTAATACTCCTGGCTTTGTACTTAGGAATTACTCCTAGGCGTCCTCATAGAATTGAACCTTAGCTGAATGCAAGGCAAATGTCAAATGTCCTACATGCTGTACTATCTTTTAGTGCCCTCTAAAGATCTCTCTTTTCTAGTCTAATCATCCCCATCTTCTTACCTACCGCTATTCTATACATATTCTCTGCTCTAAAATGAGCACGGCCATGACTTTCCCATTTCTGTGCCTTTCCTCCTCATCAGAAACATGTTCTACCCCAGTGATTCCCAAAGTGAAATGCCCAAATCATCAGTATCAGCATTGCCAGAGAGCTTGTAAGTGCAAATTCCCAGCCTTCTCAGACCTTCTGAGTCAGAAACCTTGGGGGTGGGGCCCAGAAATCTGGGCTTTAACGAGTCGAAGACTGTTTACATGAAACTAAAGTTTGAGAGCATAATTCTGTATTAAAGCAACATCCTACTTGAGTGTGAATTTCCTCTGGATCACTCACTCACTGTCAGGGACCTCGGGCAACTCCCTCAACTTTTCTGTGCTTTAGTTTCCTCTGTTATAAAATCTAATAATACTAAGTGCTTGCTTTAATGAACTGTTTTAAGAATTAATGAGAGAAGTAGGAGGGAAGGGAAAAAAAGAATTAATGAGAGAAAGCCTGAAAAGTACTTACTCAGTTCCTAAAGCGTAACTGTAGTCAGTAAAGATTAAGTGTTACTTTTATTTTATCTTATATTTAGCTTTTAATTGGGGGGGGCTGGCTCTGTATTCAGAGATTTCTCCAGCAGGGTTGGGAACTATATGGGTGGGGTTCTGTGGATTAAATCCTGGTCAGTTGAGTGAAAGGAAGCGCTCTTCTTTACTTAATCCTCTGTTCTACCTGCAGGGAGCTTTTATCATCATTATTGTGTATTATGTCCCTAGACCTGTTCCATGCACTCCTTCTCACCCATTTCTAAGTGATATTATTCTAGTGGTGAGTGTTGCCAACAAAAATGTTTGCCCCTTCTGAAAATCCTATCCTGATCTCCTTCCTCAGAATCCATGAGACTGGGCTCTGGGATTAATGCCTTGGTTTATCCAGGTTCTCATTGTGGTGCTCAGGCTCTGCCTTATACTTGCAGCCTTCCCTTCTAACTCTTGGCACCTGTGCTTGGGTCCTCTATCATGAATTTGGTCTGCAATAGTGTTATTCAAGACTCAGTTTTACCTTGAGGTTTCTTGGTCCAAATCTTCTGTCCCTCCATGTTCTGTCTCCCATTACAGCTGATCCCCATCCTTCCTTGTCTTTCACAGTCTGGATAAGACCTTCCTAAACTGGAGGTTTTACTTTTCACAGTACCCCACCCTTGTTAGATTAATTCCTCTTAAATAAGTCTATCATGGAATAATTTATTAAATTTATTTATCATGAATAGTTTATTGAATAATATATTGAATGTCTTACCAACTTAGGGTTATAGCCTCTAAATATTAGATGAGGGAATTGAGGCCCCAGCCTCTACACAGCATCTCCATGGAAGCATTTGGTATAAGCCCAAATTAGCTAATTCCAGAGTTCAGGTGCCGTCCACTGCCCAATACTATCCAATGGAGGCAACAGTTATTTCACATTTTCAAATTGCCAAGATAGGTAATTCTCTAAATTCTTGGGCATTAGCCTGAGGCTTCCCATGTATGGACCTTCCTCTGAGACAGTCTGGATCTGATCTTCTTTATTTGCCTTCTAGTTTTAGGTCTGTGCGGCTATTGAAGAATGAGCCAGTGAATTTCCAGAAGTTTCCCTATACTAATGAGGATGAGGCCTGGAAGACCTATTTGGAAAACCCCTTGACAGCTGCCACAAAGGCCATGATGAGAGTCAATGGGGATGATGACAGCGTTGCAGCCCTGAGCTTCCTCTATGATTACTACATGGTATGTTCAGCCAACCACCTCAGGACATGGTCCCCTTTCACTGAATATATCTTTGCTTTCAGGACTCATAATTTAGCAGCCCACCATGAACTCCTTCAGTACCTTACCATGTACTTTCACACCTCTGGGCCTTTGTGCTTAACTCCAGCTAAACCCTACTGTCATCCTTGAGTATTGGGGTCAAAGTTTAGTCATTCATTTACTGAGAGTTGGGAAAGGCTTTATTGGGTCTCTTGTACTTTCTCTGGGCACCATCACCAGTCACCACCATCATCCTTGACTTTGCCTTAGATATTTCTTTAGGTGCATTTCCCCCACGGGACTGAACTTCGAAAAGGCAAGAGCAATTTCACCATCATGATTATATCATGAAGTACCTCATACAGACTACCACAGTTCAATGTGTATTGATTGGAGGGACAAAAGACTTGGCCAAGCTCTTGCCACGGCAATTTTCCCAAGCTGATATCTTCTTTTTGTCTTGAACCCTTTGGTTATTCGACTCTGTTGTCCTCACCTACCTATCAAGTTCCCATCTCTTAGAGCTTGTCTGCTGCTCCTCTCTCCATCCCCTTACTTGACATCATCTTTCCCCACCCTGAGCATCTCTCAAGTCTTCCTACCTTTGCCTTCATTGTTTGTACTACAATAATACTTCTCTAATTGTTCCCAGGGCCTTGGTGTTGACTATCAAGAGAACAGAATTTGACTATTCTCCTTGACTGTTCTCAAGTTCTCCTTGACTATTGGAGAACAGGATTTGGGGCCTCTCACATCTGATAAGTGAGTGGGCTTAAACCAGTCATCACAAATGCAAAACACAGATGGCATCACTACCTCCTACAGTGTCCAGGCCAACTGTTACTAACAAATTAAGCCTACATTGTCGCTGAATATTTTCCAACACAGTACCCCAGGCAGTTCCTACCCATCTGAAAAAATGTCACATAAAAGAAAACTCTATGGCTATCCCTGGGTCAGATGATCTGGATTATAGAAAGTCCAGGAGACTTTTCCATATTTAAAAATGGGGGCATGAAGAGTCTACTGTTGACATAACTGACTCTGGACTTGAAGATGTACATCCTTCTTATAAGCAAGCCTTCAAATGTACAGGTCCAAGAAGCACATTATCTACCATATTCCAAGGAGGAAGGTCAAGTTTTGGAAGTGGTCCCAGATATGAGAAATTCCTCCCCTGCTCCCCTATTCATTCTGATGTTGTTTCTCATCCTGGCCTGGTGTGTCTAGCAGACAGATGTGTCCTGATGGCATTTGGCCCAGGTCAATGGAAAATTGTCTGTTTCAGGTTGAGAATGCGGTAGGAGCCAAAATTCACAGTTTCAGATTGAATTATAAAATCAGATTCAACACCATCTTCTCTGGGTAAAAGGATGTTCTGAAAGTTAGAATGGTGGGACCAGACTGTTGGTGGCACCTGCAGTGATTATGATTGAAATACATCCACTTGGCTCTCCTCTCTGTGAATTCAGAGCAGCCTGTGGAGAGTTAGAACATAGTTTCATGGAAAAAACATTGATTTGAGAGCTTGAGACCTTGTCTGGCCACAAACTGACAATGTGGTTTAGGGAAACATAGTCCTAAAGGCACTTATTGTGCCTTACTAAATTACTGGGCACCCTGCCAGACACCTTCCTGTGTGCTTCCTATTGTCTGTGTGGAAGAGCCAGGTCATTGGGCTGGTCTGGTTATAGACTTAGTTCTAGATTTTTTTTGAAGAGGAGAAATAACATTGTATCAATATTATAATCAGAATTATGAACAGCAACATTTACGTAGTGCTTTCCGGGTGCTGGTCCATGCCCTCATAATAATTCCTGGTGTTGTTATTAGATTATCAATTCCTCTTTTGCAAATGGAGACAATGAGGTTTAGAGAGGTTAAGGGATTTTCTAAGGTTACACTGCCAAGAATTGGCAGATCTAGGAATTAAACCCAAGACATCTATACAACAGAGCTCTGGACACCTGTTTCCTTATTTCTACAGTGGGAATAACATGGCAGACATCACAGAGTTAGAGAACACAGAGAAGACCTTTTGTCCAGAGCTTAGTGCACAGAAGATCTACTAGAAAACAGAGCGCTCTTTATTAATAAACATTTGTACCCTGGGCTGGAACAATAGCGTAGTAGATAGGGTGTTTGCTTTGCAAGTGATTGGCCTGGTTCAATCCTGGCATCTCATATGTACTACCAGGAGAATTCCTAAGCATAGAGCCAGGTGTTGAAACTCTGGGTATTGCCCTTCCCTTTCTCCCCCAAAAAAGCAACATTTGTACCTCAAAATGGGTATTTAGACCCAATTTTACCTATAAGAGACCTATAAAGTCTCAGAAGAGTAATTCATTTATCCAAAGTTACAAAGGTTAACCCAGAACAGACTCCAAAGTCCATCATTCTTCATGGTTAATCTTAGAGGTCTTCATCATACTCTCTCAGTTGGGGTCTCAGATTAAATTATGGCTAGATCTCAAACTAATTCAAAGACTGGCAATTTCTCCCAATGGTCCATGTGGTTTATTGGCCTGGGTAAATCCTACTACACTACAGTCAGTTCTGGCCCAACAGCGGTGCATGAAAATCTTCCTTCTTCCTAGGGCCCCAAGGAGAAGCGGATCTTGTCCTCCAGCACAGGAGGCCGGAACGACCAAGGAAAGAGGTGAGTTGCTCCATCAGCTTCTTCTCCTTCCCTCCTCTCCACCTTGAGCCTCCTCATCCACTGGGCACAGGATGCTTTTAGGAGCCATGCAAGAATTTTAATATCTTTAAAAATCAGAAGAATGGGGCCAGAGAGATAGCATGAAGGTAAGGCATTTGCCTTTCATGCAGAAGGATGGCAGTTCGAATCCCAGCATCCCATATAGTTCCCTGTGCCTGCCAGGGGCGCTTTCTGAGCATAGAGCCAGGAGTAAACCCTGGGTGCTGCCAGGTGTGACCCAAAAAACAAAGCAAACAAACAAACAAAAAACAAAACCAAAAAAAACCCCAAAAATCAGAAGAATTAAT
Organism: Crocidura indochinensis; assembly: GCA_004027635.1. NCBI lineage: Eukaryota > Metazoa > Chordata > Mammalia > Eulipotyphla > Soricidae > Crocidura > Crocidura indochinensis. The sequence goes on from PVKC010031045.1 coordinate 11,189, forward strand.
TTATATAATCTTAGGTTATTTTTTTCTATAAATATAATTATAGAAAGTATTTAAAATATTTTTATGAAATAAAATGTGCATGAAGTCATCTAGAATCTTTGACATCATCACCATCATCACAAACACATACACATATGCACACACACCAGCTACCTGTAGGTCCTGTGGGTTTTCCTTTCCTGAAATAAATTTCAAAGTCTCAGCAGTGGCCAAAAAGTCCTGGAGGCAGCTTTCCTATGCTCTCCAAAACCTTCCTCCTCAGCTGCCTCATAGGGATAGAGACCTGGACCTGGGGCTGTTTCACCTAGTTCCCTCATGACTCTTCTCTGGTTCTTTTGGGCCTCTAATGACATTAGTGCCTCTGGGAATTGATGCTTTTCTTTCCTTGTAGAAAGCAGTCCAGACTATGCTCATGGCCAGATAGGCCTTGAAGGACCAGCCCATTTTCCTTTATCTCCTCCTTTCTTGACACTCTGTAGGGTCTCCGGTCTAGGAATTCCTCTTGGCCCTTGGGAAAATCCAAACCAAGGCAGGATTAAGACTAAATGCTAGGGGCCGGGCCATGGCGCTGGAGATAAGGTGCCAGCGCTAACCTAGGACCTTGGTTCAATCCCCCGGTTCCCCCATATGGTACCCCGTGCCTGCCAGGAGTGACTTCTGAGCGAATAGCCTCACCGGGTGTGGCCCAAAAACCAAAAAAACAAAAACAAAAACAAAAAAGACTAAATGCCAGCTAAAGCAGGCACTGCATTGCCTATAACTATCAACTATCTTAGGGCTTACTTTAGGCTTTGGTATGAGACTTTCCCCAAAACTTTGCTGGAGCTCTAGGTTTGATTCTAGCACTATAGAATTTCTCAAGCATGTCTTAGTCCATAAGCACTACACAGTGTGTCTCTCCTCAAATTGCATTAGCTACTTGCAGTCATATTCCTCTAACTACTATAATGTAGTTGTTTTAGAGTGGGAATATTTCTCTGGCTAAGGAAATAAAAAAAGCTTTCAGTACTTTATGTGTTTATTTTATTTTTATGGTTTTTGGAGCCACACTTAGCTGTGCTCTGTGGTAACTCATGCCTCTGCACTCAGAAATTACTCTTATAGTTGGGTACCATAGGGGATACCACATATCAAACCCAATTCATCCATGAGCAAGGGAAGTGTACTACCTGCTATACGATTGCTCTGGCCCATTTTCAATATTTTAAATGATCAAATATTATAATAGATAATGTGACCTTGGCCTGTTTTTGGTCATTGTTGATCTTTTCCTCTGCACATCTCTGTGACACATTGACTGGCTACGTGTCTAGTTCATGCATCAAGAGGGCCTGTATTGGATGGGAGAAAAGTCAGCCTGTAGGTGCAGTGGTTAGAGACCTCACCCCCTTATCTCAGAGAGAAAAGACCTACTGACTCAGCTGTCTCTCTCTTCAGGTACTACCATGGTATGGACTATGAGATGGACCTTTCCCCCCTTGAAAGTCCCACACACCTTATGAAATTCCTGACAGAGAACGTGTCTGCCACACCAGAGTACCCAGATGTGCTTAAGAAGAATAACCTGATGAGTTTGGAGGGGACTGTACCCCCTCAGGTCAAGGCGGCTCCCCTCCCACCTGGTCCCAGCAAGCTGGAAGCTGGTTCTGTGGACAGTTACCTGCTGCCCACCAGTGATGTCTATGACAATGGCTCCCTCAACTCCTTGTTTGAGAGTATTCATGCAGTGCCACCCACACAACGCTGGCAGCCAGACAGCACCTTCAAAGATGACTCACAAGAGGTGAGACCTTACCCCCACAGCCCTCACAGCAGCTCTAGACACGGGAGCATGTCTGCAAGAGGAGGGAGGGCAGTGAAGAAAAAGACCGTGGCTTTTGGTTTTGTTTGTTTGTTTGTTTTGTTTTGGGGTCACACCAGGTGATGCTCAGGAGTTACTCCTGGCTATGCACTCAGAAATCGCTCTTGACTTGAGGGACCATATGGGACGCCAGGGGATTGAACTGCGGTTTATCCTATGTTAGCATGTGCAAGGCAAATGTCCTACCACTTTTGCCACTGCTCTGGACTCAGACTGTGACTGTTGAATCCATAGGAGAAAGCCCTAGATCTGAGCAGGGCTGCCACATGCAGCTACTCAGGTCAGGCAGGGCACAGCCTGGCCAGGGACAACCTGAGCATGACTATTTATTTTCTCTAATTTGTGTTTTCTTCTGCAGTCACTGCTCTTCCCAGATATCTTGAAAGCATCTCCAGAACCCCCATGCCAAGAGGACTATCCCAACCCCAAGAGGTAACTCAGGCCCTGTGAATTATTGGCCCCTGGGTAATGGTCAAGAACTACAGATAATCTTGTGCTATCTTCAGAGCAAATGTTGCTGATGAACCAGGGTAGAGAAAATGGGTAAAGGGGGAGACTTGGGGGCTCTTTTATCATGAAAGAATGGAACTTAATTTTATTTATTCTTTGGGGTCCCACTGGAGGTACTCAGGGGCTACAGTTTAGTGCACACAGGACTATTGGGGTCCTACTGGAGGTACTCAGGGGCTACTTACAGTTTAGTGCACACAGGACTATGCAGTGCTAGGAATTGAAATCTGGACTGTGTTGGAGCATTCAGAGTTTAGCATTCTAAGAAAAGTGAATTTCTCGGTGTCCCCCATGGCTTTGTCATCCCTCAAGGATTATTTTGTTCCTGTTACTCAGCATAATTGTGATGCAACAAAGCTATTAAGCAGAAATCACCAAATTGAGACCCAAAGAGATTGAGTGATTTTGAGGTCACTCAGCAAGGCTGTCACAGGCTGCCACTCCACTGCGATACTCCTTTTGGGAAGCCCGTCTTCACTGTCTTCTCTCTTCTCCCTGCAGTGATTTTGAGTACACCCTGGGTTCCCCCAAAGCCATCCACATCAAATCTGGAGAGTCACCCATGGCCTACCTCAACAAGGGTCAATTCTATCCTGTGACCTTGCGCACCCCAGCAGGTGGAAAAGGCCTGGCTCTGTCCTCCAACAAAGTAAAGGTGCGTTGGGCCTGGAGCAGATGGGAAGTGTGCTGGATAAACAGGAGGCCTAGGGGCCTCTAGGAGGGACAGTCAGGACAGTACCTCTGGACCCAGAATCTGGGAAAAAAATGGAACTGCCTAGACTTCTACTGAGGCTGGGGTCACAGTGATAATTGTGTTTGCAGAGTGTGGTGATGGTCGTCTTCGACAATGAGAAGGTCCCCGTAGAGCAGCTGCGTTTCTGGAAGCATTGGCATTCCCGGCAACCCACTGCCAAGCAGCGGGTCATTGATGTGGGTAAGTGTCTGTCCTGTTCTCTCTTACACACACACACACACACACACACACACACACACACACACACACACACACACACACACACAAAATTAGGCCTTCATTGCTGTATCTTCTTCATCCCCAACTCTTGTCCCCAGATCAAACACTG
>PVKC010031048.1:0-14620 GCA_004027635.1 Crocidura indochinensis
AAAAAGGAGGTACAGTAAACGCCCCCTATATACACTTCAACCCAGATCCTTGCCTGGTCTGGATTGGAAATTGGAGACAAAAAAAAAAAAAGAAACCTGAAGCTATATAAAGGCCAGCTATACATGGTTCACCTACTACCTTCCTCAACATTTGTATTCTTTAATATACATATGTCTGTGAATATTTTGTTACAACATTTTCGACATAATATAATTCAAACCTATAACCTGAAATATCTAGTTAGACATGTTATAAAACATAAAAACAAGTTGAAGATTCTTTTAATATCATTACATAAATATAGTTAATATAAAACCACTTCCTTTTTGAAAGGTTGACTATTTACCTAGAAAGCAACCAAGACATTAATGTGTGTTGGTTGTTCTTTGCTGTTTTAGAAGAACTAGCAAGTATAAAATAGAAGGCTAAAGCAAATGTTTAGAAATTTGTTTCTATGCCCCAATAGGAAAAAGCATAGAAATATTTTATAAATATTGCTACAATCCCTAGTCATTTCCATATGCTTCTTAATTAGGAAAGTCAAGGGACATGGTCCTATAAATTAAATGTATTAATGGTATTCATTCCTCTTTGCCATTCATTCAGATTCCTGAAAGGAAAGGTCATTTAAATGAAACAGCCAAAGATAGGGTGAGTGTTGGAGAATGGGTCAATGTGAAAACCCGGAAGAAGAAAAATAGGATTAAGAAATGTGATACGAAAAGAAATCTGGGTATTATTATTGGCACATGGCATTGACTATAAACAAACAGTCCCAAAGCCTATCAGGTTTTTAATATACTATTTTTCAAATCAACCCAAACCAGTCCTGAAAATATGCTCAGATACTCAAATTTCCACCTGTAAGAAGCTAGCTACTGCATTATATGTGATCCTAAGAGACCTTAGTAAACAAGACAAAGCAAAGTTCAGAATAATTAGAGGACATGGGAATTATGGCCAAAACTACTCAATTACTTGCTGGTGAAATATGTCATTGCAAAGGATCAGTGGCTACAGAGTAGATTCAATTTTTCTTTGTTTATATAACTAGCAATGTTTTATTTATCATGCTTTATTGTAATTATTATCATTTGGATGTAGTGGAAAACAACTAATTTCATTTTCTAGTTTGCCACATGTGAAATTCAGAGTAACTAATCCCAGAAATTTTATGCTTTGACCTATATGCAGAAAATGTATAGAACTTTGTGTTTTATTCCTTATTTAGGATATTAATGCGTAAATGGTTTTGTAGTGACCAAAGGTGACCGACCACTGTGACAGACCGATAGTTGTTAAGTAAAATTTATTTTTGTTTTTCCTGGAACATATGTGTCTCTGTGTTCCTTGCAATTAATTAGGTAAGGCTATGTAACTAGCTTTTAATATTAGTTTTACTATTAGTTTTTACTATTCTACCAAGGGAGCAAAAGTGGTAACTACCATTTCAAATCCTGGACTTAATATATTTGACATTTAAATTTAATATATCTTACCTCCTTTTTCCTCCCAATGACTTTTCTTCCTTCCACTTACAAATAACTAAAGTCTCCTGTTTATTTGTGCTGCAATATGATAGAGCCATTTGCTTCTTAAGATTCACATTTCACACAACTTCCCATTGCTGCATGGATAACATTGTATTCTACTCACTTTTTCCTTTGAAGTGCAGAGCTTCTCAGTTTAATGTAGTCTCATTTGTTTATCTTTGCTTCCACTTGGCTGGACAATGATGTTTCTTCCTTGAAGAAGCCTATAGTCTCACTGTAATGAAGTGTTTTCTCTACTTTACCTTCTATGTACCTTATAGTTTCAGGTCTAATATCAAGGTTTTTAGTCAATTTTTGATATGACCTTTGTGCAAGATGTTAAAAAGAGGTCTGAGTTTACTTTTTTTTGCATTTAGTTGACGAGTTATCCCAACACCACTTATTGAAGAGGATTTCCTGGCTATATTTTGTGTTTCTTGCCCTTTATCAAAGATTAATTGATTGTATGTCTGGGTGTCAGTCTTTAAATAATCACGTCTATTCCATTGATCTGAGGGTCTGTTTTTATTCCAATACAATGCCATTTTTAGGAGTATTGTTTTATATTACAACTTAAAGTTGGGAAAGTGATGCTTTCCATCTTCTTTTTTCTAAAGATTGCTTTAGTTATTTGTGGGCATTTATTACTCCAAATGAATTTCAGGAATGTTTAAACCACTTCTTTGAAGAATATTATTGTTATCCTTAAAGGTATTGCATTAAATCTGTACAATGTTTTGAGGAGCATTGCCATTTTTATTATGTTAATCCTCCCAGTCCATGAGCAGAGTTTATGTCTCCATATCCTTGTGTCAGATTTTCTTTCTTTCTTTTTTATTTTTTTATATTTTAAATATTTTTTAATTTAAGTAACATGATCATGGGTTACAGTCACAAACAGAACACCCCCCTTCACCAGTGTAATATTCCCCACTCCTCCTTTCCCATCCTCTACCTGTATTTGAGACAGGCATTGTACTACAGTTATATGTTTTTAAGTTCAGTAAATTGTATTTTTTTCCTTAAAGGATAAGTGTGAAAAAAATATAGTAAAGGTGTGATAGTGGCAATTGCTTTGTTTGCATAGGTCCAGGAAAACATGGGGAAAATGGAAAAAAAAAAATCCTTGGCCCGATTACAAAAAGGCCTCTCCCCAGAAGCTTATTGGTATAAGACCAACTCTGAGTTTCAGGCATACCAGTCTTTCCAACCCGAGTCATTCTCCATGGTCCCGGTGAAACTTTTTCACACTTTTGCTATTGTTGGTATCAGGTTCTTATATTTAAAGATTCTAGATTCTGTGCATTTCTTTCATCGATGTCCACTTTTATTTCTTACAGTAGTATTTTATAGATTTGTTTGTCCAGGTATTTCACACCTTTTTTGTTAAGTTGACTCAAAAGTACTTGATTTTGGGTCCGGAGAGATAGCACTTCCAGGACCAAAGGTGGTTGGTTTGAATCTTGGTGTCTCACATGGTCCCCCGTGCCTGCCAGGAGCTATTTCTGAGCAGATAGCCAGAAGTAACCCCTGAGCACCGCCCAAAAAACAAACAAACAAACAAAAAATGTACTTGATTTTCTGTGGCAAAATTGTGAATTGGATTGTTTTTCTTTTAATGTCTCTCTTCTCTTTCATTATTTATATAAAGAAAAGACATGAATTTTTTGGCTTATTAATTTTTTAGCCTTCTACTTTACTATAAAAATCTACTTTTTCTAGAAGCTTTTTTTAGGGTAGTCTTTAGTATTTTCTATGTATTGTTATCGGAAAACAATGAGAACTTAAATTCTTCTTTTTCTTTTCTTTCTTTCTTTTTTTTTGGGGGGGGGGGTTGTGCCACACCCAGTGAAGCTCAAGGGTTACTCCTGGCTATGTGCTCAAAACTCGCTTCTGGCTTGGGGGACCATATGAGATGCCAGGGGATCGAACTGAAGTCCGTTCTAGGCTAGTGCTGACAAGGCAGACGCCTTATCGCTTGCACCACCATTCTGGCCCAGAATTCTTCCACTTTTTTTTTGGATGCCCTTGATATCTTTTTCTTGCATAATTGTTTGGCAAGTACTTCCAGTACTATATTTAATAGAAGTGGTGAGAGAAGGCAGCCTGGTCTGGTGATGGATCTTAGAGAAAAGATTTAGTTTTTCTCCATTGTGTATAATATTTTCATAGACTAGTGGTAAATGGCCTTGACCAGTGGTCGGCAACCTTTTTTTTCAACTGAGCCAAATCTCACCAAAACCACAATTGAAATCCAATCTGCCACGAAGTCTAAATGACTTTGCGCTGATGCCAACAAAGACTCTGCAATGGTACTGGGACCCAGAAGGATTTGGGAAAGACCCAAAAAGACAGTCCCATATGCATTTGGTGGAAGGAATTAAGGAGTGAGGTTCCCTATTCCTTCCTCTGCACCAACCTGGCTGGCCTCAAAGGGCAGATGATATCGGTACTGGCCCTGGAACCCAGAAGGAGGGAATGCTAGAGAGGTGAGGAGGTCCGGTTCAAGCTAGGTCAGTGGTGGGCAGCCTTTGTTTTCAACTGAGCCAAATCTCGCCAAAACCATGATTGAAATTTATTTTGAGAGCCACATTTTGTTTGTTTGTTTGTTTGTTTTGGCAGCACTCAGGGGTTATTCCTGGCTCTATGCTCAAAAATCACTCCTGGCAGGCTCAGGGGACCATATGGATGCCGGAGTTTGAACCACCAAACTACTGCATGAGAGGCCTTACCTCCATGCTATCTCTCTGGCCCCCGAGAGCCACATTTTTAAAACCGAGACTACAAAGGATGGTACACTGTTTTTACTTTCAATAAACTTTTATTGAGAATATTCTGCATGCAAGTATCCATATAGGTCAGGAGGATACAAATAACACAATTAATAAAACAAAAACTTTAGAATGATATTATTTATCAATAATGTTAAATTCCATTAAATCTACCTTACAATGTAGAGAAAATTACATCCTGACAATGAATGACAAAGTCACAAATACTAATGTGAACATTGGCCTTGCATTTCCTTGGAGAGTTTGAGTAAGTCAGGTTTGTATGTTGTTTTTATTTTTAGGCACGATTCCAGATTCTCATCGATGAGACAATTTCTCAATTTACTCTTGATAAGATTCATGCTTGAAAATGATTGTTTGCATAAATATGTAGACCCGAACAAGAAAAAGAACAGCAAACACTAGCTTTTTTAGTTGATTATATGACTCAGGAATACTATTCCAGGTGTTACAAATCAACATATCTTCCTTCTCCAGGTCTTTCAAAGCAGACCACTTGTGCTGTGAATTAAGTTCACATTTGTGTTTCTCCAATCTTTCTAAATTAGCACAAAGACGTTCAAATTTCAAGCTCCACAGTTCTTTGTTTTTTAAATCCAGAAATTGCATTTCAAAGTTGCCAATGTCAATATTAAAGGAAGAAAAATTTAATTCTGTTACAGTGACATCCAGAGGTTTTTAACAAAGGCCAAATGTTGCTTTGCTGTTTCTGAAATCCTGAAACCTCTTGAGAAAAGCTTCCCTCATATTTAAAAGTGTTGTTTTAAAATAGGTAATGTCAATATCAGAATTATTTTCTTGGCGATGTTTCAACAGGCTTGGAAGATGAATCAAAGTTTCTCTGTCAAAATATTGAGCAAAAACAGATAATTTGTTTTTAAAACGAAATAACTTCTAACATCGAAAAAAATTGTGTTTCCTTTCCCCTGTAGTTTACGATTAAGCTGGTTTAGATGTGAAGTAACATCCATCATGAAATAGTTTTTGAATCCACTGATTGTTAATCCTGGATAGTGAACACCCTTCTCAGTGAAAAATGCTTTGATTTCTGATAATATGTAAGCAATATGTTTCAAAATGTTTCCTCTTGATAACCAAAATGTGCTGAAAATTAGAAACCCTACAATATGGAGATGAAACAGGTAAAAGAGAAAAACCTTTTAACAATCTTTAAAAGCAAGGACAGTATTCCAGAGAAAAGTAGTGATTTCACTGAAAGGAAAAAAATCTATTGACACTTTAGTGTGTGCTGCAAGAAACCAAACTAAAATACACACGAAAACAAAAATTGCACTTTGTTAAAGGCATATGATATATCAAAAGGAATTTTGATAGAGTGTCTGAAACATTTTAAAAATAATTTTCATTTAAGCATATAGGTAACAAAATTATTCATACGTGAATTTCAGTCATAGAATGTACATCACCCTTCACCAGTGCACTTTCCCAACCACCAATGTCCCTTGTTTCCTCCCCCTTCACCCTCCTCTGCCTATGTCAGGGGCAGGCATTTTGCTTTTCTCTCTCTATCTCTCTTTTCCTTTATGACACCATGGTTGCAATATTGTTAATTAAAGGGTACCATGCATGTCACTTATCTATTTTCATCATCCAGTTCTTGTTCAGAGTGATATGTTCCAACTATCACTGTCATAATGTACCTTTCTCTATTCTAACTGAACTCACCACTTTTTTATGGCAAGCTTCCTATCATGGACTAGTCCTCCTGTCCTTCATCCCTATTTTCTCTAGATATTATTACCATATTATTATATTAGTACCATATTATTATAGATTATTATTACCATTTATTATTCTTTTTTTGGGGTTTTTGGGTGACACCCGGCAGTGCTTAGGGGTTACTCCTGGCTCCATGCTCAGAAATGGCTCCTGGCAGGCACAGGGGACCATATGGGGCACCGGGATTCGAACCTTTTGCATGAAAGGCAAACGCCTTACCTCCATGCTATCTCCCGGGCCCCACCATTTATTATTCTTATATGCCACAAATGACTATTCTGTGTCTACACCTATCCTTCTGACTCATTTCACTCAGAATAATAATCTGATGTGTTGATGAATGTACAGATGATGTACTGTGAATGGCTCAGTGTTTTTGTATAGTCATGAAAAGGAGAAGTTGCACACCCGTACATTGTATCCACTCATTGTAGGATAGACTGGATTCAAAAAAACTCTCTGCTGGACTAAACTCTGTGACAGATGATACAGTAAAGATAATTTGTGAAATTCACAACTGTGATAAAAATCTTGTTGGCAAGAGAGAAGAGATAGTGCAGTTCCTGTGAGAGCAGAACTCTGACTTTGTACAACCCCAATTGGACAAGGAATGGGTAGCTAAGCTTGTGTATTTGGCAGACATTGTTCATTTTCTCTATGAATTTAATATTTCTCTGCAGGGGAGTTTCACAAGTAGTTTTTACAGTGAGACATAAGATGGCTGTGTTCAAAAAAGAATCTGATTCTGGGATAGCTTTGTCTGAGGAGATACTAAAATGTTTCTACTCTTGCAAAAAATTTCTGATTGCCACTTATATTATGCAGAAAGTCATAATCAATATGAAAAACAGCATTTAAGGGTATTAGCTCACAACTTTAATCATGAGTACTCTGAACATGAGAATCTATGGAAAAGAAAACTCTGGGTTGAGAATCCCTTCATGGAAGATGCCCACTCTTGTGCAAAATAAAATATGTGTTTTAAGATCACTCCAGGCACTGTATTTCTAAACCCCATCCAACCTGGTCTGAAGAAGCAGAGTAGCAGGAAAGAAATAATAAATGAAGCTTTCCAGGAAAGAATGTTCATGGAGTCTAGGGCTTTTTACCTTGTACTCTCTGCCTCGAGCCCAAAAAACTAGAACATCTTTCTTTATTAAAATCAATTTCCAATACCAGGAGGCTTCAGGTCAAGAGGGAGAGACAAAAGTACATATTCAGTGGGCTTTTACATATCAAAGGAAGAGGTTTCAGAAAGGATGATTTTGGGGGAACACCTTTGTTTAGGATTGATACTGGGTATCATCTTACACTCCTGGAGGTGGCCATTGGGACTGCATACAGGGCTCACAGTGACAGAGGCTAGGAGCAGAGTCCTGACTCCTGGAGCAGCAGCCTGGCACACAGAAGAGCCAAATTAAAAGTGTAAAGAGCCACATGTGGCTCGCGAGCCGCAGGTTGCCGACCACTGGCCTTGACCATATTGAAAAATGTTCCTTCTATTCCCATCTTGTTGAGAGTTTTTATCATGAATGGGTGCTCGATCTAGACAAATACTTTTCTGCATTTATTGATATGATCATAATTTTTATTTTTTATTTTTCCTTTTGTTGATATGGTGTTTTGATTGACTTGCATATGTTAAACCATCCTTGCATCTTTGGAATGAATCCTACTTTGTCATGGTGTATTGTAGCCTCATTTGTTGGGTCCCATTCACTCCTTTGTTGGTTGTTTGTGTATCTGCAAAGAGCTCCCAGAATGAGAAATTGATTCCCATCCTCTTGTCCCCTTTTGGGGGGAGATCTTGGTAATATTTATCCACAGCAAATAATCCACACAGACAGGAGGGTTAGGGGTAAAAGGTTGAGTGAAGAGAGTCTTTTGTCAGCCTGCTGCTTGCTCCAAAACAAACAACTCTGGCAAAAGACCCTGAACACCTCTCTCCCAAACTATTTATTCAGCTCTCAACAGCGCCCCCACCTGGAAGGTCAAGGTGGGACAATAAGCAAAGAATAATCTTATGGAAATATTTTCATATACAACAGTATATGACTTCTTGATAAGCCATTGAATCACTTTTGCTAGATTTTTATTGAGAACCTTTGTATCTGTGTTCATCAAGGATACTGACTGTAGTTATCTTTTTTTGTTGCATATCAGTCTAGTTTTGGTTTCAGGATGATGTTGACTTCATAGAAACTGTTTGGGAGTTTCTGTTTCTTCAATTTCTTGACAATTTAAAAAGGATTGGGAGGAGGTCCTCTTTGAAGGTTTGGAAAATTCACTAATGAATGCATCTGGACCTGAGCTTTTGTTTATGGGAAGCCTTTGATTACTATTTCAATTCCATTACCAATTCAATTATAGGTCTATTCAGATATTCCAGAACATCTTGGTTCTTCCGTGAGAGGTTATAGAAATTCAAGAATTTATACATTTCTTCCACTTTCTCTTGTTTTGTAGCATAAAGTTTCATTTTTTTTCTTTATTTTTTTGTTTGTTTTTTCGAGCCACACCCGTTTGATGCTCAGGGGTTACTCCTGGCTAAGCACTCAGAAATTGCCCCTGGCTTGGGGGGATCATATGGGACACCAGGGATCGAACCTCGGTCCTTCCTTGGCTAGCGCTTGCAAGACAGACATCTTACCTTTAGTGCCACCTCGCCGGCCCCGCATAAAGTTTCTTAAAGTAATCTCTGATTACATTTTGAATTTCTATAGTATTTGTAATAATCTCTCCATTTTCATTTCTAATTCAGTTTATTATGTTTATGTCTCCATTTTTGTGAATCTTGCTAATAGCTTATTGATCTTGTTTTTTCAAAAGACCAACACTTTCTTTCATTGATATTTTGGGTTGTTTTTTTTTTTTTTTGTATTTCCAATTCATTAATTTCTGCTCTAAGCATTATTATTTCTTCCATTAAAACTTCCATGATTCATTTTGTTGATAATTTTTCAAATTTTTAAGCTGTGACATTAACTTTTTATGTCTGCCCTTTCTTCCTTCTTAATGAATGCTTGCAAAGTTATACATTTTTTCTTAATACTGTTTTTGCTGTGTTCCACAAATTTTGATAAATTGTGTTTTTATTACCATTTGTTTACAGGAACCTTTCGGTTTCATCTCTGACCAACTGATTATTCAGTAGTGAGCTGTTAGGTTTCCATGTGTTAACGTTTTTCCTTTTGTATCCATTTGTGTTTTTTTTTGTTTGTTTGGTTGGTTTTTTTTGTGGTTTTGGGGTCACACCCGGCAGTGCTCAGGGGTTACTCCTGGATCCATGCTCAGAAATTGCTCCTGGCAGGCACGGGGGACCATATGGGGCACTGGGATTCGAACCCGTGACCTTTTCCATGAAAGGCAAATGCCTTACCTCCATGCTATCTCCTGGGCCCCCTTTGTATCCATTTGTAAGTCCCTTCTATTTTCAGTACATCATATGATGTTCTGAGAAGATAGTTGATACAATTTCTATCCTACTAATGTCCCATGTGCATTGTAGAAGAATGTTTAACCAGTTTTTTGGGAGTGGAGAGTCTTATATATCTACTAAATCCCTCTCATACATTTCTTTCTTCAGAGACAGTATATCCTTATTAAGTTTTAGCTTGGTTAATCTATTAAAAGGTGACAGGGCAGTGTAGAAGTCTCTCACCACTATTGTGTTGCAATTGATGACTTTCTTCAGTCTATCAGCAATTGTTTAAAATATTTTGCTGGACCCTCTTTGAATTTATATGTATTTTTAGGAGTGTGATTTCTTTCTGTTGTGTGCAACAGTAAGAAAATGAAAAACTCATTGTTTTTCACCTACCAAGTTTTTCAGTCCTGTTATTTCAGTTTGAAGTTTTTTCAGTTATACTTTCTTATCTTCTTGAGTCTTAGTTGTGATTCATTCAGTTTGTTACATGCTTTCTTTGAGTTATTTGAACATCCTCCATATTTCTTCTCTAAAGATCTTATCTAAAAGATTATATAGATCGTTGTTACTTGTCCATCATCAGAGCTATCACCTTCATTCTCTATGCATGGTGGAGGTCTGAGTGGTTTCCCCATTGTCACCCTTGCAGTGTGATTTTTTTTTAGGTGTTGTGCTGGGGATTCTTAACTAGGAGAGTGGCCACCCTTGCATTTTTCAGTTGGTATTCACCTTGCTACCTCCTGTCATGGAGGTATGGTCATGCTCACTGATGGCAGTCGAACTCAGGGCTCCCCTATCATGATTGAATTAATTAGTTTTATATTGTCAAATAAAAAATTTTCCTATAAGAATAAAAACATTTAATTTCTTTCATGCTCATAAAAATATTATTGTACTTTAAATTTACTTAGTAAATATTTATAATGGTAACTCATTTGATAAAAATATATAGTAAGTTTTATTAGTCTGTATATTTCCATTATATTCAATATATAATTTTATTGGAATTTAAATTTTCCTTCACAGAGTTCTATACGTTCATAGTATTTATTTATTTGAGGTGTTATTTATAAATATTTTGTTGCTATTGTGACTGTTACCTTTTATTGCAATTTATAAATGTTATTGATGGTGCAAGTTTGCTATATTTGTCTATTGTTGAATATGTCTCTTGGCTCTATTATATCATTTGATATATCTCTTGGCTCTATTATATCATTTATAAACAGATAATCATATAATTTTTAAACAATGATATGTCTTACCATCACTTTTATCCTATACTCCTTATTCATTTTTCTGTATCTTTACTATTGATCATGACATTTAATCCCATATTAAATAATAATGGCAGTAAATTTGAGAATCTTTTCCTATTTCTAAATTTTTAGGAAAATATTTAACAGGAAACATCTAGTCACTGCATTTGATTTTTTTAAACTAGGTAGAATGATATTTGTGCTCTAAAACTAAAACCTTTTTAATACCAAAGAAAAGTAGAGTGAGAATTTTCTTATGGTTGTTAGCATCAATGGGTGAAAAGATTGAGAATAACAGCATTAGGCACCCTTTGTACACTTTGTACAGCTTTGTAGTGTTGAGTCAAAAAAAAAAAAGACTCTTGTGGCAAATTATAAATGCCTCATGGATGTGATCCTAGTATACCAGAAATGAATAACAAAATTTGAGACTGTTGTCTCTAGAACCTGCTTAATTTGAGTTGGATCAGGTTTAATGAGAAAAGAAGTGTTCTTTTCTTGCTCAAAAAAACAGAATAACATTTTGAAAAAAAAAAAGTTAGTACATACAATAATCCCTAGTACCTTTTTGTGAAATTTGTTATGGGGCAGTTATTTTTTATTTGTTCCTATCTATGAATATAGAATGTGGAGACCTCTTTTTCCTAGAGGCTATTTTTGTCAGAAAGGTTTTGCTGTAAAGTTTTGTAACAGATTAAAATTCTATTTAACTAGTAAGATTGTAGCTTTCACTCCTTTGAGGAAGAATAACTCCAGAGACTTAAAAGTCAGTTTTCAGAGTTTAAGTTTCAAAAGCCTAACTATGCTGGGAACAGAGAGAAAAGTAATTAAAGCCATATATGCAGTAAATTTTCAAAAATATGCCTTTACCTATCTCTAATACCTACATCTACTAGATTAGATGAAATCTGTGAGACTAGGACAAACATGATTTTCAGGGATGAAAAGATGAAGGACATTTGGTTCTTTTGGTTCTGGCATGTTGATTCCCCCACCTTTTCCCCAGGCCAAATAAAAAAGAGCTGGGTGATAAAGCCATTAGCTTTATCTTAAACCTCTTTTCTGCCCCCCCCCCCTCTTTAGCTTGGGAAGGTAAGAGACTGCAGCTCATAATAAAAATATGTCACTAAGATGTCTCATTGTTAATTCCCATGAAATGGTCAGAAAAACAATAGGCAAACTAAATGATGATTGAGGGTATATGGTTCATCTAGCAATAAGTCTCAAATAATATATAGCTCTTGGACTTGAAAGATAGTACAAAATACCCTTGCACACTGGGTTAAATGCCTTCCACCTTATGTGGTCCCCTGGTGAAAAGCCAGCCATAGGTTCTGAGTACTGCAGGGTATGGCCCCCAAATAAACAAACTTTTCCTCAAAATACCCCATAAAAACAATGTATGTTGATTAGTGCTTTCAGTCATTTCTAACCCTAACCCTAACCTAACGTTTCTGAATGTTTTCTTTACCAGAAGAGGGGCCGGAGAGATAGCAGAGCAGCGTTTCCCTTGCAAGCAGTTGATCCAGGACCTAAAGTGGTTGGTTTGAATCCCTGCATCTCGTGTGGTCCCTGTGCCTGTCAGGAGCTATTTCTGAGCAGATAGCCAGGAGTAACCCCTGAGCACCACCAGGTGTGGCCCAAAAACCAAAATAAATAAATAAAAATAATAAAAAAATAAAATTACCAGAGGAGATCAGAGTTCCCATCTTATGGTTTAGACTCAGCTTTAGTTTCAGCTATTACTCCAAAATCTTGTGTAAGAACAGAATAATCCCTCTCTCACTCAAAAATAGTCAATGAAGCCTAACTCTGTCATAGTTCCCAGTAACTGATTTCCTGCTGTCCAGGAGTGAATGTAAGAGTGACACTCATGGGTGAGAAATTTCGCTTTCATCCATGGGCAGAGCACTTGCTCGTTTGTGCCTTGCATAGCTGGAGAAAAACAAAGGGAACTGAAAATGATTTCAACATTCTTTTCTCCTGGTCTTCATTTCATAAGGCTCAAGCAATCACAGTAGTCAGAGGTGATTTGGGCACATTTACTAAGGAATCTTAGGTGATCTTAACACCACATTTGTCTATGGTCCATATATCTTATTATAGAAAGAATATTGATGGTTCTAGAAATCAAAAAAGAGAGGCCAGACTTCTTGTTGGATAGTTAAAAGCTTGACTTAGAATTTGTTAACTATTATGTAGCTTCTCACTTCTTTAATCCATTAAAAAAAATCATACACATTGTTGTTGGTATTTGTTATTGACTTATAGTTATTACTTACAATTCCACATATAAAATTAAGGATTTACTTGCATCAAAATGTAGATTTTTTTTAAGAATATCTGGATAATATCTAAAGCTCACAGTACAGAGTTTTGTGAAATATAGTGCCTATGAGAAGTTTCTTTTGGTACACAGAAGCCACCGTGCTGCCCTGAAGCACAGAACCATTGTTGGAATACACAGTACTGATACGGGGATGCTCAGACAAAACATTCTGGATGCGAAGCACCTGGAGAGAGAAGATCATTCATTACTAGACTCTATAACTAAACAATTGCCAATGACCACCCCTTCCCAAAAACCTTAATAACATTTCTCAGAAATCCTAAGATTAAAATTTGTTTATTTTCTAGCTTCAAAAAAATTAAATCTTCTGACAAAATTAGTGATGGCTTAATGGTAGCTATGCAATCATATGGATTCATTATCTGATGCCAGTCGAATTCCTTAATAGATGGTTTATACAGTTTTGCCACTTCAGGCATCGCCTCTAAAGAAGGTGTGGATAAGTGGATGTGTTCAGCTAATTAATGAACAAAGATATTTCTCTCTCTGTGGGAGGGTCTTACCTTAGTCTAGGCTTATTTATTGTATGTGGGGGAAACAGAAGAAGAAATGAGGTCTGGAAAGATAGTATAGCAGGTAGGGTACTTTTCTTAGATGTCTCCAACCCAGATTCTATTTCTGAAACCAAATAAGGAACCCAAAGCCCTGTCAGATGTGATACCTGGGCACAGAGCCAGGAGTAAACCCCAAGTATTGATGAGTGTGACCAATAAAACAATAAATAAATAAATAAAAATAAATTATCAAACAATGCTCTATTATTCAACTAACTCTAATTGGTGACCAATAAAATGGCAGTTTTAGCAGTTGGAGTCTTTCCCCCTATACAACCCTGATCCCTCATATCAACAAAGTGGCCAGGAAGCAAAAACAATGTGTACTTTGGAAATCTATAGGACACTTCACTGTCTAATACTGTCTGTTTCTGCTCTCCCAGGATTAGTAAACTTTACTTTGCTAGATAGAATATATCAGTACATATATATATATATATATAAACACTCAGGTTTCCAAATAGCCAGGATGAAGTTTATTCAAAACAGACAGGAAAGGAATGAAAGAAAACCAGTTAGAAATTCCTGAGTCATGAATCTATACTGACATCTCTTATTACAGTTTAGGCGAATATTTTTTTTAAATACT
The DNA here is from genome assembly GCA_004027635.1 of Crocidura indochinensis. NCBI lineage: Eukaryota > Metazoa > Chordata > Mammalia > Eulipotyphla > Soricidae > Crocidura > Crocidura indochinensis. The sequence continues at coordinate 14,245 of PVKC010031048.1, forward strand.
ATTTGTTGTAGTTTTAAATCTTAAGTAAGGTTCCATAATTTCTCAGATTTGTTTTACAAAAATAATCAAGCTTGGATCTTTTTTTTTTTTTGTCCCCAATTTCCAATCCAGACCAGGCAAGGGTCTGGGTTGAAGTGTATATAGGGTGTGTTTGCTGTACCTCCTTTTTCTATACAGTCCGTGTGAGGAACACAGCCTGTGGTAAGAATTGGGAGGCCTTATTTTTTTTTCCTTCTTTTTTTTTCCCCTTTTTTTTTCTTTTTCTTTTTCTTTTTTTTTTTTATTTTAAGAAAGAAAGATATCACCCTCAACTAGAAATAAAAGTTGTCAGTGATCACAAAGAAAGAAACCCTAGAGGCTGGAGTGATAGCACAGT
>PVKC010031049.1:0-14664 GCA_004027635.1 Crocidura indochinensis
ACTGCCGGGTGTGACCCAAAAACCAAAAAAAAAAAAAAATAGAAGTCTCTAACAACTAGGTTTTTTTATAGTGATAGAAGATATGGAATAGACTAAATATTAATATAGTAGTTAAAGTTTTTGTTGCATTTTCAGCTTCTTTTTCTAAAAATGTAATTGGGCCTTTAGCATTTGTTCATTGTCTGCTAGTGAATCATGTTTGATATTCATCCTTTTAAACTATTTTTTGAATGTATCAATAAATCCTGCTGTATCTACTTGATACATCTGTATTCAACTAATTTTTATCATGACTGTATCTACAATTTTGGTTCTGCGCTGTCAAGGTTATAGCAATAAATTATCTAATAATCAGGTTTTGCTACTATGTAGACTCTTCTCCATATATTAGCCAAATGAGACTTTGAAATGTAGGTCAGGTAATGGGATTCTTATCCCAAATCCAGGTCTCTATCTTCTTACAGAAAGAAGTCTAAGTCTTTACAATGCTTCAGGCCCTACATAGTTGAACTAGCCCCAATTTTGTCTACTCTCATCCTTTCTTTCACACTATTCCTTCCAATCACTGTGACCTCCTGACCACCCTATGAATATGTCAGGTAAAGTTGACTATATTTAGTGCCCAAATATTTTTTGCTGCCCTAAATACTTTGCCATCAGTTATCTGCTTGATTAAAATAATTACTTATTTGAAATTACTGTTTTAATATCACAGCTTCTGTTTAATACTGTAACTTGTTTTCCATTTCATTAAAATACCAATACTATCAGAGTAAGAACCTTGATATTTCATGACTTCTATTAAGTGCTCAGAAATATTGTTGTATCAAATACTATTAAATGACAAATGGGGTGGTATACACTTGTGATTCTTATCTCATTCTGTATCACATTTTTATATCTTATACTATTAAATATTTTCGCTAAGGTAGTTCAGCACCTATTGGGATCTCCAAAGAAGAGTAAGATTTTTAAGTGCTTTATACCTGAAAAAATTTTAAAAATGCTATTTGATTGTGTAGGGATTTTTAAAAGGATACTCACATATATTTCTCACTTAATTCTCAAAACAAATTCCAATCTGCATATTTTATTTGATTATTTTATTGAATATGTTCTTCCTGATTTATTTTTATCTTTCAACGAAGACATTTAAAGTAGTTTTGTAAATTAAGGTTCCTTCATTTTCTGTGAGTTATTGTATAATGCTGTTTGAGCTTTGTAGTTTTTATTTTGTTGTTTGTTTCTTGAGCCACACCAAGTGATGCTCTATGGTTACTTCTGGCTCAGAACTCAGAAATTCCTCCTGGGGAACATGTATGATTCTGGGGTTCAAACCTCGGTTGGCCACATGCAAGAGAAAAGTCTAAGCATAGTGCTATTGCTCCAGCCCCACTGTTTTCAATTTTTATTTTATTTTAACTTTACTTTCACCATTTTGTGATTTCTTTAAAGTAAAATAAATTCTGCAATGATCACTGGGCAAAAATACATCTTGATAGAAATTTGGATTTTTCTTTCTGTATACCCAGCTATCCCATCTGGGTTTCCCCATATCCATAAACCCCAAGAAACAGAAGCAGACAGAACAGACAGACTAAGAGTGGGGTCATCTTTGACTTAGAAGAGCTATTTTCACCAAAGGTCAGTACATGCTGAAAACTCTGCTATCCTCCAAGGCTGAGCACTTCTTCTAGTCAATGAACCATATTGTAACACATATAAGCGATCACCACATTACAAAGGTCATATTGGGAAATCAACATAGAATCCCACAATGCTCAGTGAATTAAGATGGTAGTTCTGAAGATCCAAATAGTAAAGCTTCTTGGATAAGAATTTTATCAACGAAATCTAGAGGATATTTAACAAACTTAAAGAAACCCTGGGACAAGCAGCAAAAATGACTCAAGCAGATATGAGAGAAGTAATAAGAAAAATTTAAATAGAAGTGACAGACTGAATAAACTTGGTAGCAAAGGTGGAAAACTCAGTGGTAGGCCTCACCAGCAAAGTAAAGCTTTCTGAGGACAGATTCAGTGAGCTCAAAGATAAGCTGCATAACATCTCCAAAAAGAAGAAGATAGGAAAGGGTCTTAACATAAACATAAAATGTAAAAGGTCGGGACCTGAGAGATAGCATGGAGGTAAGGCTTGTATGCAGAAGGTCGGTGGTTCAAATCCCAGCATCCGATATGGTCCCTTGAGCCTTTCAGGAGCGATTTCTGAGCATAGAGCCAGGTACGACCCAAAAACCAGAAAAAAAATGTCCTCAAAATAAACTGAGGACAATAGAACTTTAGAATAAATTCAACAGGAACAACTTGAATCATTGGAGTCACAGAGAGCTAGGGAGAAAATTCCTATGAAGAAACTATAGTCAAAGACATTATTGGTGAAATGTTCCCAAAGCTGAAGAGTGCATACATCCACATTCTTGATGCCAGATAGCACTAGCTACAAAAGACCTAAATGAAAGCACTCCAGGACACATCCTAATCATAAAGGTGAAAAACATATATAGAGACAAACCACTGAAAGGAAAAGATGAAAATATATACAAAGGTGCATCTTTAAGATTTATACCAGATCTTTCACAAGCAACGCTTCAGGCCTGAAGGCAATGGTACAATATAGTGAAGAGAAAACTCAATTAAATGAATGCCTCAGTAAGAATACTTCACCAAGATAGCCTCTCATTCAAGTTTGAAGGAAGGATACACAGCTTCACAGATACACACCAGCTCAAGAACTTTACAAATTAAAACTTTAAAAGAACTGAAGGGGTGTTTTAAGGCAAGGCAAACCTAACAAGCACAACGAACTTATACAAAATGATGACACAAAATTCAGTGACGATCTCCACTCTCAATGTCACTTAACTAAACGCTTTAAATTAAGATATCCAGAGAGGCAAAATTGATCAGAAAATTGAATTCATCATTCTGCTACCTCCAAGAAACACATTTAAAAAGTAAAAGAAAACAAACTCAAAGTCAAAGGTTGGAAGACAATTCTTCAAAGAATTCCCTGAAAAACAATGGGTGGCCATACTAATATCAGATGACTGAGACATTATGGCTTAAAAAATCATGAGACAGAAAGGGTCATTTCTTATTAATCAAGAAATATGTACATCAGGAAGAAATCATGCTCTTAAACATACATAGACTGAATTAGGTAGCGTCAAAATATACTTAAAACACTGCTAATAGACTTGAAGAGAGACATTACTAGCAGCACAAGAATATTGAGAGATTTCAAGACTGCTCTGCTACCTATTGAGAGATTAAGCAATCTAAAAAATACAGCATAGGTATACTTGATATATAAATTATACCACCTGCTGGACCACAGAACATACCTCCATAAAATCAAGAGGATAGAAATCACATCAACTGTCTTTTCAGAAGACGATGCACTAAAAATAGAAGTGAATTACAAACAGAAATGAAGAAATAACTTTTAAACCTGGAAATTGAACAGCTCACTATTGATGTTAGAGAGGAAAGCAAAATATTCCTGGAAACAAATGAGAATGAAGATATAAATTACCACAACATGGAACAAAGAAAAAGTAATATTAAGAGAAAAATATAGCTTTACAAGCATTCATCAGGAAAAAGGGCATAGATAAATAACCCAATGGCACAGTTTAAGAAATTGAAAATAGACCAAGAATTAGAGTAAAATATGGAAAGAAATAATAGAAGTTAGAGCAGAAGGTAATGAACTAGACACCAAAAAAAAAAAAAAAAGACAAAATATCATGAAAGCAAGAGTTGATTCTTCGAGAAAAAAAGGGCAACAAATCATTAGCAATACTCACAATGAAATAGAATAAGAGAGAGAACTCTAATAAACTGAATAAAAAATAAAAGGAGGTGGGGCCAGGTGGTGGCACTGAAGGTAAGGTGCCTGCCTTACCACGCTAGCTTTGGACTGACTGCCGTTCGATCCCCCGTGCCCCATATGGTCCCCCAGGCCAGGGGCGACTTCTGAGCGCATAGCCAGGAGTAACCCCTGAGCGTCACTGGGTGTGGCCCAAAAAACAAAAATAAATAAATAAATAAATGGAGAATGTTACAATAGATAATGCCAGAAATTTAAAGAGATGTTAGAGATTATTTTGCAAATCTTTATATAAGATAATAAGAGAAATGAGAAAAATTGATAAATTATTGGACTCCTATTCAATTTACCAAGGTTGAGCCAATAAAAAAAGATGAAATGCAATACTTGAACAGAACTATCACTATCGAAGAACTTGAAGAGGCAAGCCAAATGATTCCCAAAAAAACATAAACTCTGGCCCATATAGATTCACAGGTTAATTCTTTCAAACATTTAAAAGGACCAACTGCCAATCTTTTTTTTAAGTTCTTCCAAAAAATTTAAGAAACAGAAACACTCCCAAACAGTTTCTAAAAGCTAACATCACTTTGATACCAAAAGAAGACAAAGCAACACCAAAAAAATTAAATTATATTCAAAAAGAGGGAGAAAATTACAGGCTGATATCCTTGATTAACACAGATACAAATATCCTCAGTAAGACACTTGCATTTAGAATCCAAAAATACCTCAAGAAGAAAATGACCAAATAGTATTCATCTCAGAGACTCAAGGCTGGATTAGCATACACAGTCTATCAATATAATATGCCATATTAAAATAAAAATATCATATAACAGCAATAGATTGAAAAAACATTTTTCAAGTCCAGCACCAATTCATTGTAAAAAATCTCAACAAGATGGGAATTGAAGAAACTTTCCTCAATATAGTCAAAGCTGGGGCTGGAGAGATAGCACAGCAGTAAAGGTTTGCCTTTCATGTGGCCAATCCAGGACGGATGGTGGTTTGATTTCCACATTCCATATGTTCCCCTGAATTTGCCAGGAGTGATTTCTGAGTGAAGAGCCAGGAGTACCCCTGAGCGCCATTGGGTGTGACCCCAAAACAAATATATATATACATATATATATATACATTTATATGTATAGATAGATAGATAGCCAAAGCCATTTACCACAAGCCCACAGGAAACATTATATTCACTGAGGAAAAACTCAAAGCCTTTCCTGTAAGATCTGGCACAAGATAAAGTTGCCCAGTCTAGCCAACATCTGTTCAATATAGTACTAAAAATACTTGCCATAGCAATTACATAAGCAAAAGGTATCAAAGGAATTCATATAGGAAAGAAGGAAGTCAAGCTTCTATTGTTTGGAGATGATATGATACCATATCTAGAAAATTCTAAAGACTCTATAAAAAGCTTCTCAAAGTGATAGATTTATATAGTAAAGTGGTAGGGTAAAAATTCAATAAATAAATAAAATAAATAATTTAATTTCTTAACAAATTATTAAATTTATTTACTTTAATGTATCATAATGTTATTAATAAATTAACATTCCATTAACTCAATCATTTATTAATTAATTATTAAATTTATTAATAAATTAAATTAAATAACTGTTTTTTCTATATGCAAATAATGAAAGAGAAAAAAGAGATATCAAAAATTTTGTTCATAATTGCCTCAGAATATCAGTCAATTGGAATCACCTTAAATGAAGAGGTGAAACACTTATATAAAAACACCTATAATACACAACTTCAAGAACTTAATTAAAATTTCTAAGATGAGCTAAGCAATAGAAAAAGTAAATAAAAATGCCATAAAGTATAGTTATCACTTGCCTATTTACCATTATTGAAAAGTTAACATATTTATATTATAATTTTTAGGACAGGTGGACACAGATATTGTAATTTCTTTCCCATGCAAATTTTTGTGTGTCACGATATTATATAAAATGTTTTTGAGCTTATATAACATTGGTTTTCTCTATATATGCCTATTCTTATGTCCCAGTTCATTTGATTCTAGAATTTTGAGTAGGCTACAAAAACAAAGTCCTAGCATTAAAGATCTAAAAAAATTTAGTTGACTAAAATAAAAGCATTTATTAAAAAAAAAAACGAGGACACAAGGAAATGGAAGCATATTTCCTGTTCATGGCTTGGGAATATTAACATGATTAAAATGGCAATATTCCCCAAAACACTGTACAGATTTAAGTCACCATTATAAAGATATGTGTGCCATTTTTTCAAAGAAATAGGTCAAGCATTCAAGAAATGTTTTTTGAGAAATAGACTTCCACAAACAGCTAAGTCAATTTGTTGAAAAAAGAAGCTGGGAAATATCATTTTCCTCAATGTCAGACTGTAATATAAAGCAGTTCCCATTAAGACAGTGTCTTATTGAAGTAAAGACAAACCCTCAAATCAATGAAATTGACTTGAATAAAATGAAATTAACCCTCATGTAAGTGATCAATTAATCTTTAATAAAAGGGCAAGAAATATGATGTGGGACAAGGAAATCCTCTTCAAGAAATGGTATTTGGAAAACTGGTCAACTCCATACACCTCAGACCTATCTTTAATGCTGTGTACAAAAGTCAAATAAAAATGGATTAAAGACCTTGATATTATACCTGAATCATTAAGGTACATACAGAAAACTTAGACAAAACACTCCATCAAATTGAAGATAAGGACATCTTCATGGATGAAACATCACAGATCAATCAAGTATAAGCAAATGGGACTATATTAAGCTATGAAGCTTCTATATCAAAATAAATGGTAAGTAGGATACAACACATTCGCATGGGAATAGATGAACTATTTATTCATTACCCCTCTGAGGAGGGGTTAATATTTAAGTATATAAGGCATTGATAGAGCATAACATGAAAAAATAATCAAACCCTATCCCCAAAATGAGAAGAATAAATGAACAGAAACTTCCTTATAAAAGAAATACAGATGGCCAAAAGGCATATGTAAAAATGCTTCACATAATTAATCATCACTGAGATGCAAATCAAAAGAACAAAGATACCATCTCAAACTAAAATGACTGGTACAAATCAAAAAGTACAATTAGTACTGGCAGGGTTGCAAGAGAAAGAAACTCTCATTCAATGCTCTTGGGAATTTACAATTATCTAGCCTTTTTGGAAGACAATATGAATATTCCTCAAAAAATAGATATTAAGGTTCACATGAGCTAGCAATACCACTCCTTTGGAGCACAAAAACACAATGTAAAAAGCCCTTTGCCTTTTTACATTCTTCTCAGTACTATTTATTATTGCCAGAATCTGGAAACAACTCAAGTGTGAAAACAGATGAGCGGATAAAGAAACTTGATATATCTACACAGTGAAATACTATGCAGATTTTAGGAAAAAAGAAGTCATGAAATTTGCGTATATATGGGTGTATATGGAGTATATTATACTGAGCTAAATGAGTCAGAGGAACAATCATACTCATTTGTGGCATAGAAAATGTAGTATGGTAATAATATCCAGAGAAAATAGAGACGAGTCAGGAGGACCACAGTTCATAATAGGAAGTTTGACATAGAGAACTAGAAAGTACAGTATTGCAGTAAGAGCAGAAAAGAAACAAAAACTAAGAGAGAACAAAAATATCTGCCTCTATAGGTAGGAAGTAGAGAGGAAAAGTGATAAAGAGACTTGGGACTTTAGTGCAGGAAATGTGCACTGGTGAAGGATGTTGTACACTACATAACTGAAGCTCAACCATTAACTTTCTCACTATGAAAAGCCCTGTGTTATGAACAACCATTTAAGCCAGGGTGTTTAAATAAAGTAAATTTCTTGGGCCACACCCAGTGACGCTCAGGAGTTACTCCTGGCTATGCGCTCAGAAATTGCCCCTGGATTGGGGGACCACATGGGATTCCGGGAGATCTAGCTGTGTTCTGTCCTAGGTTACCTCCTGCAAGTGTTCTCTGAATGTAGAACCATGAGTCATAACGACACAGTCACGAACTATGATGTCACAGTGGCGAGCAAAGTTCCATCTTTCTAACATCAGAGCCAAGAAACATGACATCCCAATCACAGATTAGGATGTCACAGCGGGGGTCCAATATAGCGTTGATTTTTAGTTCGAGGACGCGAGAGATGACATCAAACCCAAGAATCTTTTTATCACATTGTGACCAAGGAAAGTCCATTCTAAGTCACAATGGGGAATCATGATGTCACAGTGCTATGCAAAGCAATCTCTATTCGCACTTCAGATCGAAAATACATGACGTCACAATCACAAATTGTGCAGAGTGGTGAACACAGTAACATCCATTGTGACTTCAGAGCCCAGAAACATGACGTCACTGTCACCAAGTGTGATGTCACAGTGATATGTACATTCATGAAGATTCTGATGTCAGAATGCAAAACATTGACATAAGAGTGACGAACTCTGATGTCACATTGGTGTCCAAAGTAATGTCCGCTCAGTCTTCTGAACCTGAAACCTGTTGTTACAGTCAAGAATCATGATGTCACAGTTCCAAGCAAAGGAATATCCACTCACTAATTAGCACATCCTCACAATGACGCATCATGATATGACAGAGCTGAGAAAAATAGCGTCCATTCTGAATCAGAACCAGGGACCATGACATCGCAGTCAAGAATTAAGATGCCACAGTGCAATGATCATGATAGGACAGAACTGAGTATATAATGTCGATTCTGATTTGAAACCAGGAAACAAGTCGACACACTCAGGAATTATGATATCACAGATCTGAGCAAAGTAACGTTTATTCTGAATTCTAAAACACGAACTATGACATCTCTGTCACGAATTACGATGTCACACAGGAATTATCATATATAATATTATGGTATAACATTGGTTCAAAATTCTGAACCAGGAAACAAAATGACACAATCAGGTAAGATGATTTTGCAGTGTTATGCAATGTGGGGTTTATTCTGAATTCAGAATCCCCAAATGGACAGTGCAGTCTCATATTATGTCACAGTGGAATTAGGATGTCACATGTTGTGCAAGGTCACATCCATTCTGCCTTCGGATTCAGAAGCATGACTGAACAGCCCCAAAGTTGGTGTGCAAAGTAAAGTCTTTTCTGATTTCGGAACCACAAGTCATGACGTCACAAGTCATGGGTCAGAAATAAAATCAAAGAGGAAAGAAAAAGATTCTTGGAAACAAATAAGAATGAAGACATGAATGATCAGAATTTGTGAGACACAGCAAAAGGCAGTAATAAGAGAAAAATCTAATTCTTTGCAAGTACTCATCAGGAAGAAGTGTCCTGCATAAATAATTTAATGGCATAACTATAATATTAAATAATGATCAGAAAAATGAATCAAAAATAGGCAGATGGAAGAAAATAATAAAGCTTAGAGTAGAAATTAATTAAAATAAAAAATAAAAAAAATCAATAAAAGCAAGAACTGGTTGGTTCTGAATTTTAAAATGAATAAAGACAGTTTCCTCAACGAATAGTGTTGGAACAATTGGATCAACACATATAAGAAATTAAAGGATGATTTATATCTCATGTATTACAAGAAATTAAATTCTAAGTGGATTAAAGACCTTGATATTAGACCTGAATTTGTAAATTTCATAGAGGAATACATAGGCAGAACAGTCTAAAACTTAGGCCTTGAAGAAGTCTTCAAAGTCAGAATGCCAATGGCAAGAGCTATAGCATCAAATAATAATGAATAAATGGGGATACATCAAACTAAAAGTTTCTGTATGGCAAAAGAAACATGGGCTATATTAGGAAAATAACTACACAAACAACTAATTTGTGAGAGAAGTAAAATGCCTTTCTCAAATACATGCAGGTAGTGAGAGAGGAGGGGGTTAGGGACATTGGTGGTGGAAATATTGCACTGGTGAAGGGTGGGTGTTCTTTTATGACTGAAACCCAACTATAAAAGTTGTGCTTAAATAAAGGTATTATTAAAAAAATTAGAAGACAGCTAACTGAATGGGAGAAAAATTTTGCACTCAACACATCAGATAAAGGATTGATATTTAGTATATACAAAGTACTCGCAAAGGTTAACTGTACAAAACCAAAAAAACCCATATAAAATGGGGAGAAGACGTGAACAGACAGTTCTCTGAGGAAGACCATCAGATGGCCAACAGGCACAAGAAAAAAAATGGTCATGATAACTTATCATTAGGAAAATACAATTCAAGACAACAGTGAGATAACATACCTCTGAGGATGGCACATATCAAAAATACTGGGAACAATCTCTGTTGGCAAGAATGTAGTTAGAAAGGAACTCTCATCCATTATTGGTGGTAACGATGCTAGTCCAACCCCTATGGAAAACACTATGGAGGTTTCTCAGTAAACTAAAAATTCAGCTGTCATATGACCTAGCAATTTCTCTTTTGGGTATCTATGCTTAGGACTGAAAAACACTCACCCAAAAGGATGCATGCACACCTGTATTCACTGCGGCACTCAACAATATCCAAGACTTGGAATAAACCTAGATATCCAACAATAGACAAGTAGATCATGAAGATGTGATGCATTTCTACAATTAAATACTACATAGCTGTAAGGAATGATGCAATCATGCACTTTTCAGTTACCTGAGAGGAACTAAAAGATATTCTGTTAAATAAAGTAAGCCAGAAGAAGGATAAATACAAAATGATATCACTTATATATGGTATTTAGAGTAACTAAATGAAAAAATGCAATAGTATAAATTAAAGTTGTCTTAAACACCCTGATCCTGAATATAGTAAGGAGAAGAAAAGAAACTGAGTGGAAGTGAAAAATACAAGTATTAAAGGATGGGGGCCAGGGGAAAAGAGGACTCAGGCATATTGGTAGTGTTAAGAATGGACAGAAGTAAATATAGAAGTCAAAGTCAACTATAACAAATATTAGAAGAGTGCTTTTTCAAAATTCTTTTATTTGTGTACCTTACATATTCCATGTATAAAAACTACATAATATATAGTAAAGTAGGACAGTGATTTGATTGGGTTAAATTAAAATTATTCAGTTACTTGAGGCTATATAATAAATCATTGAGCCATATCTTTGTTAATGTTTCTTTAGATTTTGGGGGGAGTAGCCAAATTTAGAACAAATTGTTATGCAATTCTTAAAATTATTTTTGGTGTTGTTTAGGATCAGTTGTCAATGCCTCAGAGAATAGTTTTTATTAATTCCATTAATTATCTGTTTCAAATTTGAATAAAAACTTAATTCAGATGGTATTTTAAAATAAATGGTATTTAAATTGAAGCCAGACATCATCTGGCATTTGGCCACAAAGGGTTTCTTTGAGGAGCAAATAGTTATTTTGGAGTTACCAAGTGTATATAAAGTTTATAAGTTGACTAAAATTATCAAGTATTTGTAACGCTACTGTGCTTAAAATATGTTAAACATTTCTGTAGAGATTTTTAGACATTTGGTATCAGAGAAAGTTAGGTTAAAGAGCCAAATGTTGAAAATGGGATTGCTAGTTATTCCATAGTTTGTCACTCCAAATCTCACTGCATAATTATGCTAGTGTTGTTATATATTCCCCATAGAATACAATTCAGTAACATATGTCTCGTTTCTAGATTTGTTTCCCACAGCCCTCTGAGTCATGAGAGTCTTGGGTATTAACTATAAAACTGTCAGGCTGAATATCCAGTCATCACATTTGTGTTGCAGTATTAAGTACAATTAATATTTTCTAAATTTTTGATTGTACAAATAAAACAAATATTTTTCTCTCTTTTAATGAACTATGTCTTAATCTAGAGAAATAATCAACAGATGTGTAGTGATATCTGTATAAATAATTTCATTATTCAAGTTAACAAACTAATAGGAATGTTTAACTGAGACAGGTATTAGAACTCACATTTTCTTTCATTTACAATTTTTAAAACACAAGAAAATGCATATTAAAATACAAATTATAAATATGAATCAGTAAGTAATGATTGTTTTAAAATAGTGCTCTAATGAGAAGAGTAGGAAAACAGCTACCTAATTATAAGTATATAGTTTCACATTAATCAACAGTAGTAATTACTACTTAAAATAATTTTGGTTTTACCTCTGAGGTTGGATAAGAATATTAGCTCTCAAAATCTTATTACAATAAAAATCCTTTTGGGAGACATAGTTCTGATACTTCAGGGCTTCTCTGATTTCTTAAACTTTTAAATTATGTCACTATACACATAACTATTTCAGAAACTATGATGCTATATTTTGTAGTGATGAAATGACCTGTTTTAGAAAAATTGGAATTAACTATGGTTAGCAATGGCATGGAAAATAGGAAGCTTCACATATCATTAGTTAAAATCAAAGTTGGGTAGCCCCTATGAAAAATGATGTAGAAATCTTTTTCTTGCTTTTATTGGGCTACACCCAGTGATGCTCAGGGGTTACTCCTGACTCTGCGCTCAGAAATTTCTCCTGGGGGGAACCATATGGGATGGGGGACCATATGAGATGCCAGGGGATTGAACCGCAGTCTGTCCTAGGTTAGCGTGTGCAAGGCAAACACCCTCCCACTTACAACTACTACTAGTGGTTATAAGATATAGATATAGATATAAAACTTTTTAAAATGGAAATACTTTATAGGCCAGCAATACCATTAATTTATATAATTTATGTTAAAGGTATAAAATACTAATTTTAATAGAAACTTGTACACTAATATCCATAGAAAAATTATTCATAATAACTGAAACGTAAACTAACCTAAAGGCCTCCCTTTAGATGTCTGAGTAAGGAAATTGAGAATATACATAGTGGACAATTTCACTGCTGTTAAAAAGGTTGGGAATTTGCCACTTGGGACAAAATACTAGAACTTGAGGTGATTTTCCTTATTGAATAAGTAAAGAAATTAAAGACAGCTGTCAGATTATTTCACCCATGTGTGGAGTATTAAATACTTAAGGTAAATAAAAATAACTAAAGCAAATGAGCTGTGACAAGATCGATTAAACTTATTCCTAGACTCACTGAAAACTATAATTACTGGAGGAAAAGATGCTGAGTGAAAATGCATGAAAGAATATTTTTTCATAATGAGATAGCATTGAAATTTTGCTGATGGTTAATTATGTGCACATACAAAAGTGCTACTCGATGGATGACCCTTAAATTCAGAGAACATATGATAACTCAATAAAAATGATGGGAAGATAGTATTAGATTTATTTATGCCTTTTATTTTTTTTACATTTGTAACAGCTCACCAGGCCTCAATAAAAAAGGGAACTCAGAAAATGTCCTTATAAGTTAAACTATGTCTTTCAAGGTTTTTTTGTTTATTTTTCAACTCTGCATCTCTATCTTCTAAAATTTTGTACATTTTTCCTTTTTTCATATAATCAGCACTACTAGGAACTAGATGTCTTCCCTAGTTATTGCATTTTACCTAGGAATCCAAGCTAGGTAACATTTATTTGTCTGTCTGCCTGCCTATCTATTTGACTGTCTGCCTGCCTGTCTCTCTATTATCTATCTATCTATCTATCTATCTATCTATCTATCTATCTATCTATCTATCTATCTATCATCTATCTATCTATCTATCTATCTATCTGTCTATCTATCTATCTATCATCTATGTATCTATCATCTATGTATCTATCTATCTATCTATCTATCTATCTATCTATCTATCTATCTATCTATCTATCTATCTATCTATCTACCTACCTACCTCCATCTGTGCTCAGTGCTTATTTCTTTATCTGCATTTAGAGAAAGTGGCTTGGAAGATTATGTGGGATGCTTTGGATTAAGCCCAGTTCAGCAAGGCAAGCACCTGACTGTACTAGCATTCTAGCCCCAAGAGTAATTTATATTTAATTTCAAATATTTGACTCTTCTAAATTAGTGTTGAGGTTTGTATAATTGAGAATATTATTAGAAGTATGCTTTTAAACTTCATCCATTTTAATCTCTTTCATTTGAGAGAAAAATCAATCATTTATCTTTCTTCTCTTATAAAATTTCATTTATTTATTATAAGACAGTAGAGAAAAATGAAAATATAAATATTAGAAGAAAATATTTCTTTACCAGCTATACTTGAAATATTCAAAATTAAGAACTTTAAAATTTTAACTAAAATTTTAATTTTTTAACATTTTATTTCATTGAAACCATTGCGATTTACAGTATTTATTTATTTAGATTTTTAGTTTTTTTGGCCACACCCAGTGATGCTCAGGGGTTACTCCTGGCTATGCATTCAGAAATCACTCCTGGCTTGGTGAACCATATGAGATGCCAGGAGTTGGGAATCTGTTCTTAGGTCAGCTGCTTGCAAGGCAAACATCCTATCGTTGCACCATCATTCCGACCCCTACAAAGTCTTTTATAATTGAGTTTCAGATATACAATGAATAAAGGCCAACCAGTGTCAATCTCCCTCCACTAATATTTCCCAAGTGTATCCCATACCACCCCTCACCTCCAGCTTGCCAAAAAAACTTCTTTTTTTTTTTTTTTTGGTTTTTGGGCCACACCCAGCAGCGCTCAGGGGTTACTCCTGGCTATGCGCTCAGAAGTCGCTCCTGGCTTGGGGGACCATATGGGAACCGGGGGATCGAACCGCGGTCTGTCCTAGGCTAGCGCAGGAAAGGCAGGCACCTAACCTCCAGCGCCATCGCCCGGCCCCAAAACTTCATATTTTTAACTTAAAAATTTAAGAGTGACTGATAATAATACCTTTTGATTTGTTCATATATTATTTTGTAGTACATGAT
>PVKC010031050.1:0-14634 GCA_004027635.1 Crocidura indochinensis
ATGTGCACTTCTTCATGTGCTCATTAGTAATAGTAAATTCTTTGAACAACTGTTTACCAAATATTTTTTTAATTTTATGCTATTTTCCCATTGAATTGAGATGTTTTCATTGTTGTCTTATACAAATTTTTGTATGCTCAATACACTTGGTTTTTCTAATGTCCACAACATATATTTTTCTCTATTCTATGCATCTTCTTTTAATATTCTGTAGTTCTCATGTCATGTTTAAGGAAATGGTTGTCTACATCGACAATTAGCAATCAAGGACCTAAACATTGACTATGTAATAGTTTTATATTTCAAAGAAAAATATGGAATTTATTTCTACCATTTCATTTATATCAAAATACTATTCATTTGGACTCGTGTTGAGCCCAATGTGATTACTACAGTTTTATTTGTGGGGAGAAGTTTACAACTGACTCCGTTAAGGTCTTTTTCCTGGCTCTGCCAGGAATCACTTCTGATTATACTCAGGAAATGATGATATAGGGCAGCGTTTTTCAACCACTGTGCCACTGCACACTCTTGTGCAGTGAGATATTGTCCGATGTGCTGTGAGAAAAATTCCAATTTTATCCATAACATGCGGCTTCAGCATGATTGCTCTTTGTGAGCCGAAGGGCATGTTAGAGACTATAAAAACTAAAGACAGAGAGAGACTGAGAGCTGTTGAGGAAGAGCTACAT
Source organism: Crocidura indochinensis (assembly GCA_004027635.1). Lineage (NCBI taxonomy): Eukaryota > Metazoa > Chordata > Mammalia > Eulipotyphla > Soricidae > Crocidura > Crocidura indochinensis. Next base: position 693 of record PVKC010031050.1, read on the forward strand.
TTGTGTCATTCTTCAATTCCTACAAGAATATCAACTTCCTGTTTAGCCAAACAGGTCAGGGTTTCACACTGAGTAAATGAACAGAAATATGAACAATTATAAAGTATTTCATTATTTCATAATAAAGTAATTATAAAATAATTTCTTTGTGCTTATTTGATTCCTATTCAAGAGGATTACTTTATATGGACTCAATATAGGCACAGAGTTAAATTTTTTTTAACATTTTCTAATGGTAGTGTGACTCGTGATTTTTTTTCCTGAAAAGAGTGTGCCTTTGCACAAAAAGGTTGAAAAGCACTGATACAGGGTACCAGAATTGGTACTGAATTCAGATTGTCCATGTGCAAGACAAGTGCCTCACCTGTGTGCTACCTCTCTGGTCCTTTATTGCCATAGCTTTTAGTGCAATTTAAAATTAAGGATTTTGAATCCTCCAACTTTGATCTTTATCTATATTATTTTTGGAGACTGGAAGATTGGGGGCCTAAAGTGTTTGCCCTGAAAATGTATGGCAATGAGTTAATCTTTGCAGTTTACATGCACTAAGTGTGCATTACATTGCTTGAGTCTGACAACTGTGCTCTCTTAAATCCCTGATGCTATATACAAGTTATAACTATAACTATACATAGCTACATATTCATGATCACAAAAAAAGGAGCATGAATTCTAATTAGCATTGCTGCTAAAAAATGTGAGTAAGTGAGTGACATCTAGTAACTTCTAGTGACTCTTAGCAAGCATCACACAACCATTATCTGTGCCTTAGGAAGGTTTATGTATTAGCACCAGAAATAAAGAAGTGAAAATACGGGCCTGAGTGATTTTATAGTGGGCAAGGCCTTTGCTATGCATGTGATCACCAGAGTCTTTTTCATATACCATATATCATGAAACAAACCTTGCCAGGAGTGCAGAGCCAGAAGTAAGTTCTGAGTACAGCCATATGTGGCCCAAAACATGAAAACAAAAGGTGAAAATCTCAGTGAGGTCATATATGTATGGGTAAATTTTGGTGAGTACCGCAGTTAAAATGAGCATGTAGAAAAGCCAGATATCTGAGCAACCCAAGTCACGGGAAAAACAATAAAGGAGGGTATTGAATAAAGTAATGGGGAAAAAATTACAGAAATGTTTTAAAATATCTTTGATTACTTTAAGTTATTCAATTATTCTTAATTATTAGAAGTAATTGATACATAATGTAATATTTTAACATATTTAATTATTTTAATTATTACCAGCCTCTTTATGTTTCTGTTTAAGATTTATTATATTATGCTGGTTTATAATAATAAAACTGCTAAAATTTTGAAAACATGATACTGACCTGAACGATTTATTTTGTTCAGTGTAAATTACCAGTTTAATGTTAAGTTTTTAATTTATGAACATCATATCTTCATAGCTAATTAGTTCTCTAGTTTCCAGTGTACAAAGCCTTAAATGTTCTTGGCCATATTTATTCCAATTTTATTTCTTTTATACTGCTATAAATGAAATTAATCTCTTAATTTCTTGTTTTTATCAGTCTTAGCACGATAGCTCAGTAAAACAGGATTTTGTATGTTGACCTTCTACCCTGTCACTTTACCAAAATGTTTCTTAATTAATACGAATATGTACTTTTTAATTATTTGAGTAATTTAATATAAGCAGCTTGTCCTAAATATTTCAGAATATTTATAATATAAATTTAAGTAATTTTCTGAAATATTTTAAATTAATATCTTTATTTAAACACATTGATTACAAACATGATATTAGTTGGATTTCAGTCATGTAAAGAAGCCCCCCACCCACCAGTGCAACATTCTCATCACCAATGTCCCAAATCTCCCTCTTCTCTACATCACCTTAGCTTGTATTCTAGACAGGCTTTCTAGATCCCTATGTCATTCACGTTGTTATGATAGTTCTCAATGTAGTTATTTCTCTAACTGCACTCATTACTCTTTGTGGTGAGCTTCATGTCATGAGCTTGACTTTCCAGTCCAACTCTTTTGTTTCTGAGAATTATTGCAAAAATGTCTTTTATTTTTCTTGAAACCATAGATGTGGGAGACTATTCTGTGTCTATTTTTCTCGCTCTGGTTTTTTTTCACTCAGCATAATAGATTTTAAGTACATCCACGTACATAGGAAAATTTCATGACTTCATCTCTCCTGATGGCTGCATAACATTCCATTGTGTATATGTACTATACTTTCTTTAGCTATTCATCTGTTGAATAGCCTCTTGGTTGTTTCCAGAGTCTGGCTATTGTAAATAGTGCTGTAATGAATATAGATGTGAGGAAGGGATTTTTGCATTGCATTTTTGTGTTCCTAGGGTATATCCCTAGGAGTGGTATAGCTGGAACTCAATTTCCATTTTTTGGAGGAATCTCCATATCTCTTTCCATAAAGATTGAACTAGAAGCCACTCCCACCAGCAGTGAATAAAAATTTCTCAGCACATCCCCACCAGCACTGCCTGTTCTCATTCTTTGTGATGTGTGCCAATTTCTGTGGCGTGAGATGGTATCTCATGCTTGTCTTGATTTGCATCTCCCTGATGGTTACAGGGATGTGACGTGGAACATTTTTTCATGTGCCTTTGGCAATTTGTATTTCTTCTTTGACAAAATGTCTGTTCACTTTTCCCCACTTTTTGATGGGATTAGATGTTTGTTTCTTGTAAAGTTCCATCAGTACCTTGTATATTTGGATATTAGCTCCTTATCTGATGGATAGTTTCTCCCACTCAGTGGGTGGCTCTTGTGTCCTGGGCACTATTTCCTTTGAGGTGCAGAAGAGTCTAAGCTTACTATATTCCCATCTGTTTATCTGTGCTTCTATTTGTTTGGAGAGTGCTGTTTCCTCCTTAAAGATGCCTTTAGTCTCAATGACCTGGAATGATTTACCTACATGTTGTTTTATATACCTATGGTTTCAGATATGATACCCAGGTCTTTAATCCATTTGAATTTTACCTTTGTTAGCTTGGGGTCTGAGTTCTATTTTTACAAGTGGCTAACCAGTTGTGCCAACACCACTTGTTGAAGAAGCTTTCATTGCTGCATTTAGGATTTCTTTCTCCTTTGTCAAAAAGTAGGTGATTGCATGTTTGTGGAACATTCTTTGGGTACTCAAGTCTATTCTACTGATCTGAGGATCTCTCTTTATTCCAATACCATGCTGTTTTGATAACTATTGCTATGTAATACAGTTTAAAATTGGGGAAAGTAATGTCTCCCATATTCCTTTCCCCAAATTGCTTTAGCTATTATAGGGTGTTTACTGTTCCAAAATGGATTTCAGAAGTTTGATCCACTTCTTTTAAGAATGTCACAGATATATTTAGAAGGATCACATTATATCTGTATAATTCTTGGGGAGTATTGCCATATTAATGATGTTAATCTTGCCAATCCATGATCAGGGTATATGTTTCCATTTCCGTGTGTCCTCTCTTGGTTCTTGGAGTAGGGTGTTATAGTTTTCTTTGTACAGGTCCTTCACGTCTTTGATCAAGTTGACTCAAAGATATTTGAGTTTGTGTGACACTAATATGAATGGTGTTGTTTTCTTAATGTCCATTTCTTCCCTATCATTATTAGTGTATAAAAAGGCCATGGATTTTTGTGTGTTAATTTTGTATCCCTCCACATTGCTATATGATTATATTGTTTCTAGATGCTTTTTAGTAGAGACTTTAGGGTTTTCTAATTCGAGCATCATGTCATCTGCAAACAGTGAGAACTTGACTTCTTCCATTCCTATCTGAATTCCCATGATATATATTTTTCTTGCCTAATTGCTATAGCGAGTATACCAGTAGTATGTTGAATAGGAGTGGTGAGAGAGGACAGCCTTGTCTTGAACCAGAATTTAGAAGGAAAGATTTTAGTTTTTCTAAATTGAGGATAATATTTGCCATTGTTTTGAAGTAGATGGCCTTAACTATATTGAGAAAGGTTCCTTTCATTCCCATCCTGCTGAGAGTTTTTATCAAGAATGGGTGTTGGACCTTATCAAATGTTTTCTTTGCATGTATTTATTGATCATGTGATTTTTTTCTAGTTGTTGATGTTGTGTATTATGTTTTTAGATTTATGTATGTTAAACCATCTTTGCATTCCTGGGATGAAATCTATTTGATCATAGAATCAAGATACCTACTTGTTCAAGAAGAATTATCTTCTTGATGAGACATTGGACCCTATTTGCCAGGATTCTGTTGAGGATCTTTTCATCTGTCATTATCAGAGATATTGGTCTATGATTTTCTTTTTTGGCAGCATCTCTGTCTGGTTTTGGTATTAAGTTGATGTTGCCTTCATAAAAGCTCTCTGAAAGTGTTCCCGTTTTTTCAATTTTATGAAAAAGCCTGGCCAGGATTAGTAGTAGTTACATTTCAAAGGTTTGAAAGAATTCATTAGTGAATATATTTGGGCCTGGGCTTTTGTTTTTGGACAGACATTTGATTACAGTTTTAATCTCCTCAATAGTGATGGGTTGTTTACATATGCTACATCCTCATTATTCAACCATGGAAGGTTATAAGAGTCCCAGAATTTATCCATTTCTTTCAGGTTCTCATGTTTTGTGGCATAGAGTTTCTCAAAGTAGTCTCTGATTACCCTTTAGATCTCTGCAATAACTATTGTGATCTCCTCCTTTTCATTTCTAATACGGGTTTTCAAGTTTCTCTTTCTTTGTTAGTTTTGCCAATGGTTTATCAATCTTGTTTATTTTTTCAAAGAACCAACTTCTGCTTTCATTGATCTTTTGGATTGTTTTCTGATTTTCCACTTCATTGATTTCTCCTCTAAGCTTTGATATTTTCTTTTGTCTCCCTATTTTTGATTTCTTTTGGTGATCATTTTCTAATTTTAATTTAATTTAATTTAATTTAATTTCTGCTGCATCATTAAGCTATCCATGTACGATCCTTTTTTCTGCCTGATGTGAGCTTGAAAAGCTATAATTTTTTTCTTTCAGTACTGCTTTTGCTTTGTCCCATAGATTTTGATAGTTGTGTCTTCATTGTCATTTGTTTCCAGGAAATTTTTGATTTCCTCTTTGATTTTATCTTGGACTAACTGGTTGTTCAGAGGTATGCTGTTTAATTTCAGATGTTAAAGTCTTTCTTCTGTGTCCCTTTGTAGTCCACATTATTTTTTCGGACCACACCCATTTGATGCTCAGGGGTTACTCCTGGCTAAGCGCTCAGAAATTGCCCCTGGCTTAGGGGGACCATATGGGATGCCGGGGGAGTGAACCATGGTCACAATCTTTTCTTGGCTAGTGCTTGCAAGGCAGACACCTTACCTCTAGCGCCATCTTGCTGGTCCCTGTAGTTCACATCTTATTTCAGTGTCTTCTGGTCAGCAAAACTAGCCTACAAAATTTCTATCCTCTTGTTTTTTATTGGAGGTAATTTTTATGTGCCAGCATGTGGTCTCTCCTGGAGAATGACCCATGCACATTGGAGGAGAATGTGTATCCAGGTTTCTGGAAATGAAGTGTCATATATATACTTTTCTACTAGGCCTCTTTCTTCCTTTTCTCCTTTCAGGGCTACTATATTTTTGTTCGGTTGACCTATCAAGCGTTGATATGGCTGTTTTAAGGTCTTCCACAATTATTGTGTTATTATTGATATCCTCTTTCAAATTTGTCAATAATTGTATTAGATATTTTGCTGGTCTCTCATTGGGTGCATATATGTTTAGTAGTGCGATTTTCCCTGTTGCACATATCCCCTGATTAGTAGGAAGTGTCCATCTTTGTCCCTTATAGCTTTCCTGAGTCTAAAGTTTATGTTGTCTGATATTATTATGACCACTCCAGCTTTTTTAAGGCTGTTGTTTGCTTGGATGATTTTTCCCCAGTCTTTGATTTTGAATTATGATTGTTCTGACGATTCAGGTGTGTTTCTTGTGGGCAGCAGAATATTACATTCATATTCATTTTTGTTCTATTTAGCCATTTTGTGTTTCTTAATTCATGCATTTAGTCCATTGACATTGAGGGAAATGATTGTCATGATATTTAATGTCATCGTTGTGTTAAGTTTGGTGTGTCTGTTGGTCTGGCTTTTTTTAAAGTAGACCATTCAGCTTTTCCTTTAAGATTGGTTTTGTATCTGTAAAGCTTCTGAGATGCTGCCTTGCTGTGAATCTATGTATTCTTCCTTCAAACCTGAATGTGAGTCTGTCTGGATGCAGTGTTCTAGGTGAAGCCTCCATTTCATTCAGACTTTTCACAATATCCCACCACTGTCTTCTGGCCTTGAGATTTTCTTGTGACATGTCTGCTGTAAATCTTAAGGATGCTCCTTTGAATGTAATTTCTCTTCTTAATCTTGCTGCTTTTAGTATTCTATCTTTATCTGTGGGATTTGTCATTGTGACTAGGATGTGTCTTGGGTTGTTTTTCTTCATGTTTCTTGTAGTTGGCACTCTTGAGCATGCAGGATTTGATTGCATGCAGTCTTTTACTCTGGGAGTTTCTCTGTGATGTCTTTGACTATTGATTCTTCCTGTGATGTTGATTCTCTCTGTGATGTCTTTGACTGTTGATTCTTCCTGGAGATCTCTTTCCTAGACCTCTAGGACTCCAATGATTCTTATGTTGTTTCTGTTGAGTTTATCAGAGACTTCTATTTTCATCTGTTCACATTCTTTGAGTACTTTTTTCCGTTTTCTCATAGTTTGCTTTAAATTTCTTTTCCAATCTCTTCTGCTGTATGGAGTTGTTCTGCATTTGATCTTCCAGTTCACTGATTCTGTCCTCAGCTGGTGTTACCCTGTTGAAGAGGCTTTCCATTCAGATCAGTTACGTTGGTTTTCAGATCTGTTATTTCAGTTTGGAGTTTTCTGATTTCTGTCTTTGTGTTCTTTTCAGCTAGAGCTATCTTTTCTTTGATTTCATTGAGGAACCTCCATATTTATATTCTAAACTTTTTATCTGAGATATTAATCAAATGATTGCTATTTTTTGGGTCATCACAGCTATCATCTTCATTCTCTGTGTATGGTGTTTGCTTGTGAGGTTTCCCCATTCCCATGCTTGTAGTGTGATTCTTTTCTGCATGATATGGTGGGGTTCATTAGTTAAAAAGAGCACATGGTCATAAAGTGAAGCAGAGCATCCATGCTCTTTGGGAGCCTCTAGGAGACAGTTTTTGCTGGGCCCTTCATGGCCCTCTAAGGAGAGCTTCAGAAGAAGGAAGAGAAGAGAAACAAGTGAAGCCAACAGGTCTCCTCAGATTCTCCCAATTGGGAACTCACAGCAAGGTTAGAACCCTCACACATTCAAAGTCAAAGGAGTCAACTCTCTGCCAGGTATTTCTGTTAGCCAGTTTTCACTCCCTCAGTTTTTCTTGTCTTTTGGCCTAGGTGCCTCTCTAGGAGACAGTTTTGGCTGTGCCCTTCCTGGCCCTCTCAAGAGAGCTTCAGGAGACAGAAGAGAAGAGAAACACTCAAAGCCAACAAGTCCCCTCTGACTCCTGAAAGTAACATTTTTCTTAAACAGCTTACCTTTAGATATTAAATACTATGAAAGATTTGAGGAATAGCTCAATCAGTTAAATATGATAACTCAAATATGATCTTAAACTAAAATATATTATTTTTATATTGTCTTAAAATCTGTAAAAACAATCAAAACATAAAATTATTCAATATGAGAGTTTCCTTTACATTTGGATGGAAATACAAACTTCCATTAAGACCTGTGGAATTGTTTAGGAAGCAAAGTACTGCCTGGTATGTTTTTGACTCCAGCTTAAATTTTCCAGTACATATGAACTACTGTGAGTGTTACAAGGTATAGAACCAGAAACAACCCCAAAGCACCACTAGATATGACTCCATTGAAGGAAAATATAAAACTTAAATAGAAAGTGTGTAAATGCAATTTTAGTGGATTGATTACCTTGACCAAATTAACTTAATAATGAAGAAATTCTTCTGTTTCTGGTTTTTCTTCTTGATCTACACCTGAAATTGCTCTCAAACATCATTCCTGGTGAACCTGAAGATAAAATCGGGTGACAACGATGAAATCCAGATGGCTACATGCAAGACAAGTGCCCTACCTGTTGTATTATTATTTGTGCTTGAAGGAATTCTTCTGAATAGTTTCCATAAGGTCAATAATACCCTGAATCTAAAAGAAGATAGAGGAGCCAGAATAATAGCACAGTGTGTAGTGTCTCAGTCATGCACAGTGCTCACCCTGTAACAATCTGGGTTTGATACCTCACATCGCATATGGTCTCCTGAGCCTGCTAGGAGTGATTTCTAAGTACATAGCCAAGAGTAATCCTTTAGTGCAGGGGTGGCAAACACGGGGCTCTTGAACCACATGCAGCTCCCTGCCAAAATGAATGCAACTCTTTGCCTCTTACCATTATTTTGTATACTGTGGCTCTTCGCCAAGTTTGGATTTTGTTCTGCTGCTTCTGAGGAGAGATCTCTTAGCGTGAGTCTCGCCACCAAGCTGTGTCATCCTGTCTCCCATCCCTTGGAATCATCTGCACGGGCCAGCAAGCGGGGAACCCGTGTGGCACATGTTGGGTCATATCTTGCCCTAAGTTCTTAGTGTGGAGGACACAGCACACCCTCACCATCTGCAGGATTTTTACCCTCAGTCAAAATGGCAAAATGCAATATGTGTTTAATATATTATTGTTAAAATTATATGCTTTTGTGTGAGTGTTTTTCTGTTTTGGCAGGTCACTGTGTGCTGTGGCTCTCTGACTCTCACAGTTTAAAACTTTGGCTCTTTGTGTCGAACTTGTTCGCCACCCTTGCTTTAGTGCCTCCTGGTGTGACCCAAAAGCCAAAACAAACAAACAAACAAAATCAAGACAGAGCCTTTCTCCCCAAGAACAAAACAACAGACCTATACAATAATATGGAATGTGCATGGAAAATTGTTCAAGAATATATTGACAATGCAGCATGAACATGTAGGTACACTAAATGAAAAGGAATTAATGTGATATATTACTTCAACAAACAAAAGACAGAAACATTATTTATAGGTTCAGATAAATTTTTATAAGATTCAATATTAGTTTCTGATAAAATCTTTCAATAAAAAAAATAAAAGTAATATACCCACATATAGTAAAGACTTTTTACAACAAAGCCAGTGCTATCTTAAAACTTTCCTGTAAAATCAGAAACAAGACTAAAGGCCTATCCTTACATTATTCAATATAGCTTTGAAATGTATAGATAAAATAATTAGGCAATTAGAAACATACAAGTGAAACAAATCAAAACCTGAATTAAAATTGTACATATTCAACACTCAAAAATGTCTATTTCAATTATCAAATTTCTATTTGATAATGAACTAGAAGAGAAGAAACTTTAATTTTATTTACCATTGTATGCAAAACAAGTACTAGAATGCAACTTGATATAGAGGTAAAAAGCATGTTTTAAATTATAAGTAATTATTAGAACAGAAGAGAAGATAAAATGTAGGAACGTATTTCAAATTCATGGACGATAAGAATTACCAAAATTAAGATGATGTGAGTTCTAAACTATCCTGGAAATATAGTTAGACCATTTCACAAGCAATTGTTCTTGACACTTTTGTGAGTCACAAATGTTGAGATTTCTTGCTAGAGTAATTGAGCTAAAATGATAAGTTCCTTACACAGTGTAATTCTATTTGAATTTTTAAGGTCAGTTGCAAATTATTTAGTTAGATTTATGCTGTAGAAAAGATAGTTATATACACAAACATGAGCAAAGGCAACTATGATCACTTCCCAAATCTGCATATTAATGGTGATAGAAGTTGCAGTGTTTGTAGTAGCATACATTTTAGAGAGTGCATTTTAATAAATGATAGTAATAGACATTTAAGCACAATTTAAAACAACTCACATATAATCATGCATATAATTCTTACAGCTCCCTCATGAGGTTGAAACTATAATTGCATTTATTATACAGAGGAGGAAGATAAAGTTCTAAAATTTAAACTTGACTCCAAACTCAAATTTCAAAAGTAAAATTAAAATAAAAATTTGGAAACAGTGTCCATATATTAATTACAGTATTATATTTAATGGTTCATCAAAAACTGAATTTTACTTATTACTCAGACTCAGATAAATGAAGAACTCACAAGATTCCTCAATGTGTCCATTCCTTTTGTTCATTATTCTTTTAGTACCATCTCTCTGGTAGACATAATTATAGTAAAACTGGAGGGTGAAGAAGATAAATGTCTTCAACAAAAGATGATGTAATATGTGATTAACTATAGATCTGGTTAGCAACTGGTTAGAAATTATTCTGTGGGCTGGAGAGATATAGTACAGGGGGAAGATTGTTTGCATTTGACAAAGGTTCTATCCTCAGCACCTCATTTGGTTTCCTGAGTCGCTAGGCGTTACCTCTGAGTATAAGACTAGGAGTAAGGGGCCGGAGGGTGGCCTTGCCTGCGCTAACCTAGGACGGATCGCAGTTCGATCCCCCGGTTCCCCATATGGTCCCCCGTGCCTGCCAGGAGCGACTTCTGAGCAAATAGCCAGGAGTAACCCCTGAGTGTCACCGGGTGTGGCCCAAACTCCCCCCCCCCAAAAAAAAAAAAGACTAGGAGTAAGACTTGAGCACTTCTGAGTATGGCTCCAGCACAACAACAACAACAAAAGAAAAGTAAATAATTATGAAGACTACTTAATACCACCCAATTAAATATGACTGGAGGAAAATCATAGCCAAACTCAGAGTGTTCTGAATATTTCTAGGGACAATTCCCCAGGTCACTTTGATGTTGTTGCTTTTGAGATTGTGAAAAATTTATGTGCTGTACTTGTTTTTCAGGAACCTAATCAGAGTTGATAGCAATTTTTAAAAGTAAATATTCTCCATGTAATGTGACAAGATTCTGGCAGTATAATTGACTGAGCACTGTGATACTGGTAAACAACAAAGATATACCAGTACAGGATGTTTTTAGAAAGTTTTCAAACTGAATAGCACATGGCAATTCATCACTGGTATGCTTTGGTTGTATTTTGTCTTAGAGTCAGGACAAGGCTTCAGACATTGCACAGAGCAGTCCCTATGTCCATAAGTAGCTTTTAGTCTACTTCTTCATTCTCTATCTGCCTCTCTCTCTTTTACTCTCTTGTCTAAAGTACAGTCAAGGATCATTTTCCAATTAGCTAGCTGAGCACTATTATTTTTATTGAAAAGAATTTTTTCTCATCTAATTGAAATTCTTTGATGAAAGTTGAGTATAAATGTGAGTTTATTTCTTGACTTTCTTATTTAGTTGTTCTGTTTGTCTGTTTTTATTTTATACCAAGCTGTAGTAAGCCTGAAATGATCTGATTTGTCTTTATTTTGAAATTCTGCTCTTCATTGAGTTTTCTTTGTTACAAACTTGATGTTACCATATATATTTTAAAGTTAATCTGTTGATGTTACCATATATATTTTAAAGTTAATCTACTTGTTCTTTCTATTCAAACATAGCTTATTAGGATTCCAAAGAGAAATTTTAGAAGAATGAACACTATAACAGTATTGCATTGTCCTATAGATAAGCATATATGGATCTGTTTATGTACTTTTAAAATTAATTTCTTTTTTTTTGTTTTTTTTTTGGGGGGGTCACACCCGGCAATGCTCAGGGGTTACTCCTGGCTCCATGCTCAGAAATTGCTCCTAGCAGGCACGGGGGACCATATGGGGCACTGGGGATTTGAACCGATGACCTTTTACATGAAAGGCAAACGCCTTACCTCCTTGCTATCTCCCGGGCCCCTAAAATTAATTTCTTACATTTTTTAAGATTGAGGGCTTTGTATATCTCATTATTTCTTTTAATAATTTTGTGCTGTCTTGATGATTTTGAGAGGTATATTTATACTTTTATTTTCTAATTTCTCTAGTTTATTCAGGTAAAATTAGCTTGGTTTTTGTATATTTCTTTTTTGGGGTTGGTTTGGGTTACGCCCAGAGAGTGCTCAGGAGTTACTCCTGGCTCTACACTCAGAAACCACTCCTGGCAGGCTCAGGGGACCATATAGGATGCCGGATTTGAATTACTGACCTTCTGCATGCAGAACGCCCTGTCCTTCTGCATGTAGAACCACTGTCTTTCTGCATGCAAAGGCCCTAACTCCATGCTATCTCTCCGGCCCCGGCTTTTGTATATTTCCATTATTATTATTATTATTATTATTATTATTATTATTATTATTATTATTATTATTATTATTATTATTATAAAATCCTGACTGTCTTGTGTGTAGTTTGTGGGCTTTAGTTGGTTATGTCCAGAGCTGTCTCCAAACTTTTCACTCAGGGATCACTCTTGGCAGACTACAAGACCTGCTAAAATTCAGTCCAGGTCAGCTAAATGAGAGGCAATTGCCTTACCCATTGCATTACCTTATAGCCCTCAAAGTTAGATATTCTACATATACAAACTGTGAATAGAGGCATTTTACTAATTGTTCATCTATTTAACATATATATGATAGTATGTTATACATAAGTATGTATTTGATATGCTATATACAATGCAAAAATAGTTATTTTATGTTTTATCTTTTATATTACATGATTATAAACTATTATTACATATGCCAGTATATAATAATATAATAATATTCTGTAATATAAACACAACATCAACCATCCATATACTATCTTCTAACTTATAGAATATGTAAAATACATCTATGTGTATATACTACTCTTTTTATGTCATGCATTTTATACATGGTAGATATGTCTATATATAAATCTATATAACTATTTTGACCTCATCTGGAGATATAAAGTCATGAACAATATTTTAAATTAGTAAAGCTTGTTTTTTCTTTTATACATGATGATAGTGTAAAATGCTCTCACTGCACAAGGGACTAGGGAGAGATATAGAGAGAACTTAAATCTGACATATGTTCTTGTTATTGAGTCATATATTCTACAAACTTTCTCAAGTGCTTGTGGCTGGATTTCCCTGGATAAAATAGAAAGTTCCTAAATCATGGCTCATTTTAACCTTGGAAGCCAAAAATATCCTTGTAGCTAGAAAATTTTAAATGACTAATACAAAACTTAGATTATAGCTATCGAAAATATACTGGTCACCAAAATAAGGACAGAAAGCATTTTAGTTGTAAAGAAAAATATGATAGGGACCAGAGTGTTAGTATAGGGGGTAAGGAACTTGTTTTGCATGTGGATGGCATGCTTCTGATACCTATGCACTGCCAGGAGTTATTTCTGGGCACAGAGCCATGAGTAAACTTGGTTTAGCACCTGATGTGACCAAAAACTTTCCTCTTAAAACAATAAAAAAGGAAACAATAAAAGGAAGGAGGGAAGGAGAGAAAAAGAGAAAAAGGAAGAAAGGTAAAGAGGTTTTCATTGTAAATATACTTAAAGCAATATTTTATAAGCTTTTCTTCCTTGCATAATTTAAGCCTACTATTTGCTGAAATATAATAGTTCTAAGAAAGGGAAGAGTCAAAGGTAACATCTTCAAACTTCAGCATTTTATAACATATATAACACACTGATAATGTCATACAAAAACTTATAATATGTACTTCCTTTCCCTTTGTTGGAAAACCCATTCTTTTAATCCAAGTCATATTTTGAAGTATCTGACTTACCTACCTTCTTTCAGTCTCTAACAGCGATTTTAGTTTTATTAGGCCAAACTCTCATAATCACAGAGAAGGATTTCACATCTACACATGATACTAAATATTGTTAAGACAAAATAAAGTTATTTTCTTAATATTTGGCTTACATAAGCTTTGTGTGTTCTCAATAGGAATTCCAAGAAGTGCTATTTCTCTTCTGGATAATACAAGCTCCAATGACACCATAAATCAAGATGGCCCTAGAGCAAGGCATATAAAGGGAAATATTAACATTTTTACTTAAAG